>JAODAL010011672.1:0-98836 GCA_025379985.1 Phyllomedusa bahiana | reverse complement strand
AAAAAAAATTTTTAAAGATTTGACGCTCAATAGTGAAAGTATCCCTCGTGTGACCAGAGGAATTTTTCTCACTTTACCTGGGCCGCCCAAAAATGAAAATCCAAATTCAACCCAAAGGGGAAAACAGCTTCCCAATAAAAAATTTGAACCCAACAACACTAAAAGGGCCTAGATAAGCCCGGGGGTAAAATTTCAAACAAACCCAATCATTTTTTTGGTTTTCCCCAAGAGCTAAACACAAAAACATTGGATGACAAAGTCCAAATAAAGAAGGACCAGCTCTCCACCCCCCCTGGATAAAATGCAGCCACAGAGGCAGTGGTGGCAAACTTGGATTTGGAGTTTTGGCCCCACCACTACCACCGTTTAAAAATTTAAAGGCAGGGGCACGTTTTGACAACCCTAACCTCCTTCGCCACCCTCCAAGGGCCTCGACGGTAACCAAAAACCCCTACCCCTATGAACCCCGCTATAAAGAGTAAAGACAGCAGTGCAAGAGCTCTGATACTCATCACCTAGACATGTATACCAGGTCTACTATGCCTCTACCCCTCTCCTGATGCAAGAATGATGTGCATCTATGGGCAGAGAATTGCAGCTTTTCTTCTGTGGGTTAACCAAGAATAGACTTCAGAGCGAAATATATCAGTAAAAACATGAATCAAAGGCAAAAGTTTTCACTGAAAAATTAATGGTTAGTATAAATTTTGTGCAGAGTTTCCTTATTAAACACCTGCAGCTGTAAGCAATGCAACAAAAAAATTGTCAGTTGCACTGGGTTCACACCTGCTGTTTTTTTTTTCATCTGCTAAAGAAAATGTAAAAAAACACGCATGCGTTTTTTTTTTTCCAATTAACACACTTTTGGTAAGGATTTAAGATGTTGCAAATTAAATTTTATTATAAAACACAAAGGTTTTCACTCCATATTTATGCAGGTTTTAAGTGCTTCTCAAGTGTAAAAATAACACACAACATATGAACCTAACCCAGCCTCAGATGTGATATAGCTTTTCCTTCTCCGATTTAAATCCTGGTCTGCCATTTTAGGAGTGCTATCTACAGTGTTTTAATTTAACCTGGGGGGGTTTTTGCTGAAATTTTAGTCATATTACCTTTAGAAACTTAAAGCACAGCACCAAAAAAACAAGGCAACAAAGGGGAAATGATTATAAACCATGACGGCCTTTTTGGGCCCCATTTTTCCCTGAACTTATTTTTACATCCAGATTAATTGGTAAACAGGGGAAACAGAGACCGCACTGTCGGTGAAGAAATACGCAGTAGATTAAATGGAGATTTAACACATCTAAATCTAGCATGTACTACAATGCTGAGTTCACACAGTGTTTTTTTATCTGTATTTTTGCATCAGTAAAAAGGCATAAGGAATGGGTCCAAACCCATAAGTTTTTATGAACTTTCTAAAATTTTTTTACCTTAGAGGGTTTTTATTCCGGGCCTTTTTGGCTCGGGGTGGAAAAAAAATCAAGGGTTTTTTTAAAAAAAAAAAAAAAAAAAAAACGGAATTTTTTTTTTAAAAAAATGGGTTTTTTTTTTGATTTAAAATGGGTTTTTTTTTTCAAAAAAACGGGTTTTTTTTTAAAGGAAAAAAATTTTTTTACCACCCCCAAAGGTTTTTCCATCAGAATAAAGCTGATTTTTTTTTAACTCTGTAGGATTAGGGGGGCAGTTTTCCCTCCTATATTATCACAAAACACTCGCTTTTATACGCATTTTTCAAAACTAAATTTAAACTTGCAGAGGTCCCAGCCTCTTCTTCACACCAAAAAGTACAACATGAACAAAAGTTGAAAAAAAACCCCTTAATCCTATTGTTCAAACAAACCTATGAATACAGAATAAACCCCCTTCATGCCAAGTCCAAAAAGTTAGCCCAATATGTTTTTCTATTGTTTTGGAGGGGAAAAGATCGCACAACACAAAAAGAATGTGAATCTAAGTGTGGGGGGGAGGAAGGCAAGCAGAAAAGGGAAAATGAAAGTAAAACCCTTTGGCACAATAATGCAGCATACCCCACAGCCCAGCCCAAGTCTGGATCTTTTTGTTGAAAAACGATTTTGAGGTTTATTACATTCTTTCCTTAAATTGAAAGCAGGCCGTAAAAAAAAACCCATTTGGGAAAAATTTTAATGAACCCTCCTTTGCCATCGGAAGGGAAAGGGATGTGTGAAAAAAGCAAACGATCAACAAAGAGATCAAGGCCGGGTGGCGCGAATGAGGCAATATCATGAAAATTTTCGGTGATAAGATGACCAAAAAAACACTTCAAAACGGGCGGATTTTCAGGTTGGAAAACATTTTTTTGAACCCCTATTTCTAAAGACTGAACTTCATGTGGGAAAAATTATATTTCTTTTTTATTACTCATGTTACTGTCTTTTGGTACATTTAAATGTTTAAGAAAAACAAATTTTCCCCTTTTGGGGCGGGGGGCAGGATTTTTTTTGTGAAACAATAAGAAAGAAATTGTTAAACAATAAAATAACAGCTTTTGACTTTTTTTGTTTGGGGGAATTCATGGTTTCCCTGGAAATACCCCCTCCAAAGATCCCCAAATCACCCCTGTTCAACAGTTTTTCAAAATTATCCACCCAGGATAGGCTACAAAAAGCAGCAGCACATAAACAGACAACCCCACCCAAAATTTTAAACCATCCCCCAAAAAGGAAAAAAAAAAACCTTTTAACCCCCTGGAACCACCAAAGATAGGTTTGTGATAAAAACTACAGATTAAAAAAAGAGTTGATTAAATGAAAAAATTGCCCAGTTTTTTTTATAAACAACTTTTTTTTTCCCGTCTGAGGGAGAACCCAAAATTTCTTAAAAAGGGTTTTCCATTCACTAAAGACCGGGATACAGTCCACCCAGCAGACTGAGTTTGCGGGGAAACTGCTGGATCAAGTGAAATGACAGGGGAAATGGAGAAATGTGCAACAGCCCCTGGGGGGTAAAAATTTTTAAAACCTAAGTTTTGGATGGGTTTTGGATAATGCCCCACAAAGACCTATTGTATGTGCTTGGGTTAAAAAAACAAAAAGGTGGTAAAGCCCTTCCTTGCCCAAACAAACTGATACATCAGGAAATGAAACAAAAGCAGAATATTTAACAAGAAGGGGCAGTAAAAGCTAAAACGACATGTAAAAAAAAAATTCAAATGTCTAGTATTTTTGTAGGTTTGGGTTTCACGACAAGGGCTGAAAAACGAATCCAAGATGAGAAAGATTTAGAAGAGCAGGGAGGGTTTTAAATGTTCCAAAATAAAGGCTAATGTTTTTTGAAATTGCAAAATACTTCAAAAAATCTTTTTGGGGCGGGCACAGCCAAAAAAGGGATGGGGGGGAACCAATTTAACGTTTCCCACAAGATGTTAGTGGCCCCTCTGTTTTTTGGACTTTTTTTGAGCATAATCAAAAACTGGCCTATTCTGATGACACTTTGTGAAGAAAATTGAGAAAAAAAAAAAGATGGAAACTGTCAGGGCCCAAAAATCCTCAACATTGGGCTTAAAGAAATGTTGAACAAAAGCTGAGTTTCCCCTAAAACCCCAAACTCTAAAGCTTTAAACAAAAATACGGGAAAAATAGTTTTTTTAATTGCGGATCTGTTAAAATTTTTGGAAAGGGAAACCGAGTGAACATTAAAAACAGAACTACACAGGGAAACCAATAAAAATTACAACCCATAAAAAAACCCGGGGACAAGCACTGACTCCAGTTTAAATTTTTTGGCAAAATTGTCAATACCCAAATATCGGGGTAAAAAACCCAGTGCTGGGGAAGAGGCTTTTAGCTAGGGAAAATGGGTATCCAGCAATCATCCATCCTTTAATGCCAACAAATAATAAACTTCAGAGCTAAGGGGGAACCATTCAATAAATATATGTTTGCTGAAGATTTTTTAAAGGGAAGGTCACACCAAAACTGTTGGAAGTCACTTAACGCTTGGATTTAGAGACGTTCAAAAAGATTTCATTTTTAACGGGCTTTACTTTTTCCCTGCGGGTTTTTTAAAGAATTTTCCCCTTTTCCCTTTGGACCCATTCATTCAAAATTTGAAAATCGTTGGGCCCCAAAATAAGCGGGAAAGTTTGTTTTTTTTTTTCCAAATTTTTAAAAAAAAAAAAAAAGGAACAAAGAAGAAGATGATATGTTGATGAAGATGACGCCCAAGTGAGCTACAGAGACGAAAGGGACAGTAAAATTTACGTTTTTCATGGTCGCTGGGCTGACAGCCCAAAAAATTTTTCTTAAAAAATATATTTTATTTTTTTTTTAACCCAAAATTTAATTAACAAACATGGATTTTTGGGTTTAAGCAAATAACTTAAAGCTGTAATGTTTTTGTTTCATTTAATAAATCAATTTAAAATTGTTTTTAAAAGGTCGGGATTTATTTTTTCCCCTTTTCCTAAGAAAACAACAGAACTTTGGGGCCCCAAATATAATGAATTTAAACCCTTTAAAAAACTGGGAGAAAAAAGAAATAAAAAAAAAGTGATTCAAAAAATCTTAAATCTACTTCAATGTTAAAATAGAAAAGGGAACCCAATTTTTAGGTAAGAAATTAGATTTAAATCACTAAATTTAAAAAACCAACCCCCTTACTGAAAAATAATTTAAATCGTGTTTTTTTTTAAAAAAATCGGGTTAAATTTTTAAAAATCAAATCCACCCTGTTTTTGGTTTACAAGATTTTAAAAGAAAAAAATACCTGCCCAAAAAAACAGTGGGGAAAAGCAGCCAAAGTTTGAGGCCCAAAACTCGCCCACAATTTGGTTGGAAAAAATGTTATGGGTTTCTTTTTTGGCCCCAAACACGGGTAAATTTAACAATCAAAGCAAAAAAGGGGTTGTTAACCCAAACTTTTTTTAATTTTTTTGAAAGGGTAATTTCTTTTTGACCTTTGTTCCCCCAATTTTTGGCAGAAAGGTGAAATATAACAAATCAAAAATTTTAAAATTTCCCACCCTGCATGGATCTTTGAAAAAAAATCCATTTTCTAGCCACAAAAAAACAATTCTTTTCAAGGGAACGGGGAACTCCCTTTTCGGGGACACAAAAAATTTCGGGCCTAAAAAACCTTCCAAAAACCCTTTAATGGGTTTTTTTTAAAAAAAAAAAAACCCCCTTATGTAATGCACCCCAGTATAAGAATTTTTTTTGTTACCCCTTTCTAAAAGGGGTTCCATGATTTTTTAACCAAATAAATTTTTCTCCATTTACAGGAATATAGCTCAGACCTCCATCCACTGTGTTGCTACACAGATGACTGAATCTTGATGTAATCTGTGATGGAGGCTTCTAGCAGAATTTTTTTTACCCCTTATATACCATACCCCTTATGCCCCACCCAACATCTTTACTTTAAATCCAGTCGAAAAAAAAATTTTTAAAATTTTTCATTTACACCCATTGTAAACCCCTACAGGGAAAACCCCAGGGTTTTAATGAAAAGCTCAGATGAGAGAAATATAACAAAGAGTGACCCAAAGCTTTTAAACCCAAATACTAAAAAGCGAATTAGAAAAAATGGCCTTCCTTGTATACAATTCATCATAGTGCAGTCTTTGGGTTTAAATTTTCCCAAATTCCCGTACACCCGGGAAAAGGGCCCAAAACCCTGAATGCTTTTAAAGAACCCAAGAAACAAATTACAGCAAATTACTATGCATGGACCTACTTCCACTGTACTTTGTTCTGTGGCCAGAAACAGAAAATAAAAGACTTTCTTTGCCGTTCTTTTTTGCTCCTGCCAATGTATATTGCTCAGTATAGTGATTTGTGTGGGACAGAAACAATAGGACACAATTGAGATTGGATCAATAAATAAATTACTTCAATACATCCGAGAAAAAAAATACTGTGAACGATCTGAAAAAACAAAACAGCATAAAAGAACAACAATGGGAAGATTGCCACTTCCCATCAATATAGGCAGCACATTCTGAGCAAGGTGTAAATGGGATTTTACACACGTTTTTTTCCCTCCCTGGACAAATAATGAGGGGGCCAGGGATTTCTGTATGTGGAAATTAAATTTTATTGTAGCAGCTTCACATAATTGCCTCCTGCAAACAGCCCCCATACACCAGCTGCCAAAACCCCTAAGAAAATTTAATCTTTTTTTGCCGCAAATCCATTCATTTCCCGTATGTCCATTGTGTTTTTTCACTACGGGTTTCATCTGAATGGTTTTTAAAATTTGGTTTAATGAATACAGGCCTATAAACTAAAGCAAAGAAATAAGACCCCTGCAAGTCTTTTCCTGGCCAAATTAGAAAAACAACAAAAAAATAAACAGGAGCCCCCACTGCCCTAAGCGGGAACACGGGTCATCTCCCCACAAAAAGGAAAGAAAGATGGTGGGGTGGCATATTTTTGGTATCATTTTGCCCCTTTTTCAGAATAGTGGAAATCCTCCCAAACCTCACAAGAAAAAAAATAAAAAAAAAACAGAAAGCCCCAAAACACAAAAACCAAAAAAAGAATTTGACACCTTCGCATCCTGGGCAACACCTACAACACTTAGGGTATTTTCAAACGGCGTATTGGGGCGCGTACTGTACATGCCGCAAAAAAGGTCGCTCCCAACGCTTTCCCATTTCATCTCCATTATCACAGACTTAAACCCGCAAAAGAAAGTGACGAAATCACTTCTCCCCTCACGTACAATAAGATGTTTTGTACCCGGGGGGGAAAAGGAGACATAATTCATATTTTTCTCCAGGGAGCTATAACTCCCAAATTTTCGACACATTTGGGCCCAAAAAAAAATTCCCAAATCCGGGGGCGAAATAATGCAGAAATTTAACGCGGGCGAAATACACGTCCACAAGTATAGTCCATTCGTGTGGAATATTGTCACCCAGGCATGTGCAACATTTTTAAAACGTTTAAAACAGGGGTTCAAACTCTGTTTCAAAAGGGGCTATGTTAAACATGGCGAAATTGCGGCCCCGTACAGTACGCCGGGTAAATTTGGGAGTAAAGCTAAAACTTCGTACTCTGGGCGCGAGGCCCATTGCCATCTTTTTAATTTCCGCGGCGCGTTTTTCGCCGCAAGTAATTGACATCTCAATTACTTCCCGCACATACTATAGTTTTGTAAAAACGGGGAGGAGGAGGCAAAAATCCATTTTTTCCTTTTAATCGCGAATAAGGGGAAAAAATGCTGCTGAATTTAGCCCATGGAACATACTAAAGGGCTCCCTTCCGGCACTAGGGGTTGCCTTTCAAACAGCCACGGGGGCCCCCTTTAAAAAGGGTATTTAGGGTCCCTTTAATAGGAACACCCAGGGTGCCACCACCTGTCATTTTCTGAAATAGAAAGAAAGGGGAACCCCCCGGAAACGATCAAGAATTACATGCCCAATTATTTTTAAAAATCTAAAAGGGAAAACCATGTAAAATACCCTTGGTGACCCAGACTTTGAACGCCGATGCTGTTTTACATTAAAAGGGCGTGGAAATCACACTTCAAAATTGTTAGGTGTGTGGGGGCCCATTGGGACTAAAATAAAAACAAATAAAAACCCCTTTTAAGTCATAATCATTGCGCCCCCGGGGAGAAAAAAGTTTGCACATATACTGCAACGGGGGAGCCTATTAAAAATGAAAAAAAAAAACTCTACGGGATTGCAGTTTTTTTCTTCCCCCCTTTTCCAAAATACAGATTTAAAGCAAACCCAAAAAACCCTTTGTCCCCCCCCCCCCCCCCCCAAAATGAAAACCAATAAAAACGTCAACTCATCCCCCAAAAAACAAGCTGCTATAAAAACCTCCGTACACAGAAAAATAAAAAAAAAAGTTATGGCCTCGGGCTAAGGCGATGCAAAAACGGTTTTCCCTTTTTTAAATAAAATTGTTTTTATTGTAATAAGAAATTAAAACAAAAAAAAAATTATATATTTTATATATATTAAATTTTAATATTAATATAATATAAATATATACCCCACACACACACACAAACACACAACCCAAAACCCGCCCCAAATTTGGGGTATCGCTGTAAAAAAATTGAGTTCCCTGATAAACTAGAATGCCCAATTTATCCCACCCCGGGCCCTTTTTGTAAAAAAACAAAACACACTACTGGGATTGCTGAAATTTTTGTTCAAAACGCCTCAAAAAAAAACCTTAAAGGGGATTTTCTAAAGTCGAGAGTTAAAAACCCAAACCCTTTGGGCCGTTTTCATTCTCCTGTTTTTTAAAACGAGGGGCGGGCCCTTTCATTTTCTTCTAACCCCCTCCCCCTCCCTTTCCCCTAGGTGACGTCTCACTGTTTCCTCTCGCTCCCCCCTGCTTGCAGTAATTCATTTTTGCAAAAAACAACGGGAACCCGGGGCTTTTCCCTGATCAAGATAAACAATAAACAATAAATTAGAATTTTGTTTCCCGATCCTGAAGTTTTTTCTAACTCCTGCCTGCATTCCCCCCCCCATGATTTATTTGCAAACACGGAAGTGGAAAAAACAGTTTTTCGCCGGCAACCCATCTTTTCTGGGTCATAAAAAAACAAAAGTTCTACTGTGAAATAGAGCTATGTTTTAACACTTCAACAACACCTGGGCCTTTTTACTCTCCCCCTCACCACATTTAAAGGCAGTAATAAATCATTTTCAGGACATTAACACCCACGCTTCAGCAAATTAAAATCGGGAGGGGGGGAGGGAGTGGGCAGGGACCACTGAATGCCGTAACTCAATGCCTGGGGCGCTTTGCTGAGAGCAGGAAACAGGACGGGGGAAGAGAAAGGGGGGGTGCCCGGGGGAACGAGCCCTCCCGCCCCGACCCCGTTAAAGGGAAAAAAAAAAGGAGCCCGGGAGCCTATCAAAAAGAACAAGCAGGGCCCGGTGGGCCATAGAACCTGAGCAGCTCAGGGGGCCCCTACAAGAAAATATCTTTGGGAAAAAAGGGGGAGGCCAAGGGAAATTTATCTACATTGGAAAGTTGATTGTTTTTTAAAAAATCTTTTAAACTGAAAACCAATCCTTTTAGTGGGGACAACCCCTTTTAAAGAAAAGTGATCAAAGCGTTATATGCACCCCCCCCCAAAGGTAAACCCCCTACAAATGTCAACTCCTCCCCCAAAAAAAAAAGTCCATAATCACTCCGTATACAGAAAAAAAAAAAAAGTTTTTGGGGTTTTTAAATAAAACAACATAAAAAAACCGGGGTTTTTTTAAAACATATTTCTATTGTGTGAAAGTAATAAAAAAATATAAAAACATATATAAAATTTAAAACATTTCAATTGTACCCACCCCCCCTATTTAAAATTAAACCCGTCCCTTTTTCACTGCATGGGGAATGCTTAAAATTGAATCCCCAAAAAAGATTGGGCGGGCTGCTTTTTTTTTCCCCACCCCTTTTCATGGCCCAATATAAAAAAAACTAAGGAACACCCGTGCCCCCAAAATGCATAATACACCCCAGATGAGATCCCTGGGTGGGGGTTTTGAATCAAAAATGGTGTTAAAATTCTGGGAAAGGGTTTTACCTGGGGCCGTACTTTTGGGGGGTTTTCAAATGCAACATGGTACCGACCAAAATCGGCAAATAAACGCTCCCTCCCTTTTTTAAGCCCTTCATCACCCAAAAAAAGCAGTTTACCCCATATACAGTGGGGAAAAAAAATATTTTGTCAGCCAAGAATTTTTTTTTTTTTTTTTTTTTTTTTTTGCAAATTATGTGGAAAAAAAAAGTATTTGGCCAAAAAACAAAAGTTCCCCTCAATACCTTTTCTATATTTTCCTTTTTTTTGGGAATGACAAGGTCAAAACGTTTTCCCGTAATTTTTCACAAGTTGGCACACACGTTGCTGGTTTTGTTGCCAAAAAAATTTCATAACTGCATCATGTGAGGCCATTTGGGAGGTAGAATATGAAAAAGAAGTCTATACATCCAAATTTAAAAAACCCAAAAGGTGGCGTCCCGGCAAAGTAATTTAAGTTAACAATTTGGGTCATCAACCCGGGGGGGTTAGTTTAATGTTCAAAGGGAAGCAGTGAGGCGGCTTGTATGGCCCTTTTTAAGAATAGATCACAGACGTTTCCCTGCAAACGTTTACAAAAGGGCGTGAATGATGGCCCCCAAAAAAGGTTTAAGAATCCACAAACCCCCAATCTCGTCCCTAAGAAGCGTCGGAAAGAGTTTGGGGAAAAAAATATGAAAAATGGGAAATTGGGAAAAAGGGATGATTTGGACAATGAGATTAAATTTAAAAGACCGGGCCTGATGGGGGCAAATGGTTTTTGGGAAAAATCAAGGGAAAAAGGGGTAATGGAACAAGAAATTGAAAAAACTGTCAAGTTTTTGGGGGAGAAGCCTGATGATATAGGGGTTTTTTTACAACCAAAGATGTTGGATAGTTTACCAGGATCGATGTTAACCCCAAAGCTGAGCTATATGGGGAGTGTCCCCACAACAGAGGTTTTCTTCAACACTCGAATACTATTGGGGGAAAGAAAAAGGGTGACAGTGTTTCCCGCAGACAATGACCTGAAGCGTTTTGTCAAAGGGTTTGGGAAAAGGAAGGTTCAATGACAATGAAGTAGAGTTTTCTGTATTTGGACCCCCTTCAGCCCCCGACCTCAACCCCAATTTAACACTTGTAGAAGAGTTTTTAAGAAAAAGCTTCATTCGTAATTTCCCAAAAAACACCCAACATTGGGGAAAGTGTAGAATAGAGCTTGGGGTCAGATTTTGGGCAAGACATGATTGTAACCGAAATTTAAAAGATCCCAGAAGGATTCAGGGAGTATCGAAAACCAAAAAAGGGGGATTTCCAAAAAACTAAAAAAAAAAAGGGATTAAAAAATTTTCATTTTGATTTTTTGGGGCAAAAAAAAAAAACAATTACAGATACATGACAAGGATCTGCAAAACTAAGCAGATACTTTAAAACTTTCAAACAGGGAAGTGGGATTCGGGGTGCCCCATTTTTTTAGGGAAACGGATCGTCATAAAAGGGCCCGACTCCGACTCCCCAAAAATATAATTAGTTTGGCCGGAAATTTGAAGCAGTGGGAAAGGCAAGAGAAAAAAGGGTCCGGGAAAAGGGCTACTGCCCCCCTAAACTTTACCCCCAACCCCTTTAGGGGTGGAAAAAGATGACACGGACAGGCAAAGTTTCCCCCAGGGAAAGATCTGGGCCCCCCGGGCAAACAATTTCAGGAAAATTTTTACCCGCCTTTCAAAAGTAGAAGAAGTTCAACCATTCATCTAAACTGACTGGACTGAGGGAATTCCCTTTAACCCCTGAAAAATTGTTTTAAAAGATGGTTTTCCCCTGGGTCCCCGCTTTGCCCCCCAACCCAAGTTAGTGTAAAAAGGGCCGTTCTCAAACCTGGGAAAAAAGAGATCAAGGAGTCATGTATCAGGATCTGAAGGGGGGCGATTTATTTTCTCAGAACAAATTCGGGGATTCCACAAATGTTCCTGCAGTGTTTTGAAAATAATATTTCAAATTTTTTTTTCCCCCCAAACATATCCAATAAATATTTATTAAACGACAAACAAAATGGTAAAATTAAATGGTAATGTTTTGAAAATTGTTACTTTTAAATCTCTCCCCTCCACTTTCAGCTTTTCAAAAAGAAGGGAAATGTAATTTTATAAAAACCGTCAACTTACAAAAACTTTTACAATTAATTTTTAAATTGAAAAAAAATTTTGCAACTCTTAGTTTTTTAAAATTCTTCCGAACTGCATTGTTACTGTTTTGGGTCCTAAAAAAATAAAAAATTTTTAAAATTTTTTTTTATTTTTTTTAGAATTTTTGGGGAAAACCACCTTTTTGGGTTTTCCCGCTCGCCTGAAAACTTTTTTTGGCTCTGGCGACTTGACTAAAAACGATCCCAAAGGGCTCTTTACACATTCACAAAAGTTGGCGCAGAAAGGACTTGGATAAAACAAAAGCTTTTTCTTCAATCTACCACAAGTGTTCAAAAGAAACAAAACATTGTTACCATTTTTGGGTTTTTTCATGTCTGTTTTTTACATAAATAGGGTTGATTATTGTATCATAAGGTGGAAAAAAAGGGCCCGATGTTTTACCACTTTTCACCTTAAAAATTATCACTTAAACAAGCACAGAGTAAGAGGGATTTTGAACGGAGGTTTTGGGGGAAAATTTTAGGAGTTTGGGGTCGGGGCTTTGGCCTTTCCACTCCAAAAGTCCTACTTACAAGTCAAATTTATGTTTAAATAGGCAAGATAAATTTTCTATAAAATGATGGTACTCAAAGCTGTAATAGATAGTGAGAAAGGGAAACCTGAAAAGTCCCAAAAAAATTCAAAATATTGTTTTCCATTTTGCTTGTCAGTTTTATGTTCAAAACCCCAAAAAAGTTGATTATTGTAAACGAAAAGGGGATAAAAACCCCCGATGGGACCATTTTTTAAATGGTAAAGTTTTTCACTTAAACATGGGGCCCCCTGAATAGGGAACAGGAGTTTTGGGGGAAATTTTAGGAGTTTTGGAGCTTTGGGGTTGCCCAAAACCCCCGCCCCATTACTATTCCCCTTTTAAAAAATTTTTGGCAGCCCATATGAAGTCAGGTTTTGGAAACTTCTGAAAAGGTGTATGGCAATTTAACTGAGTTAGACCCCACCTGGGATGTGAATTTTTTTCACACCAGAAACACAAATGCTTATGTGTGGGAACATCATGGGAAAACCAAAAAAAATCAGGCCAAGATATAGGGGAAAAGAATTGTTGGGGTTGCACAAGTTTTGGATCACGGTTGGGTGGGAAAATTTTTAGATTTCTTTTAAGGTGCCTCGTTTATCCCGTCAAACAATTACACCAAATACAAACAAGATGGGAAAAGTCCAGCCAACATACCGTCAGGAAAATAAAAACGGTTTTTAAGTCTCAGATTTGAACTTTTCTTTTGGCCGACATGTGCAAATCAAACCCCTGAAAAAAAGCAAAAGACCTTTTGAAGATGCTGCGGGGAAGCTGGGAAGATTTTTGCATTATCCACCTGAGAAAGAGTACTGTATCAACATGGGGGTGAAAGGCCACTTTGCCGGATGAAGCCATTGCCCCCAAAGAAACAAAGAAGGTCAGATTAATGTTTTCAAAAGGACAAAGGAACTAAGACCTACAATTTTTTGGGGACCAAACTTGTTTTCCCGAAAGAAACTAAAATTTAAAGGTTTACTTTTTAGGAAAAAGGGAGAAGCTTGAAAAACCTAAAAAAAACCATCCCAACTTGAACCCAGAGGGGCGCATCATGTTGTGGGCTTCTTTTTGCGGAAGGACTGGGGCCCCTTTTTACAAAGTTTTGTGGCATCTGAGGAAAGAAGTTTATGTGGGAATACTGAAGCAATATCCCCCCAAGACATCATTTAAAGGGAAATTAAAATTTTGGGGGAAAAATTGGGGGCTTTTCCCAAAAGGAAAAATGACCCAAAGCATACCAAAAGGGCCAAAAAATGGTTAACCCAAAATGGCTTAAGGGTAAACAATCAATGTTTTTTATTGGGCCCTCACAAAGCCCCCGATCTCAGTTTCCCCAATGAAAATTTATGGGTAAAGCTGAAAAGGGGAGGTGCAACAAGGCGACCAACCCAAAAAGGCTCAGTTTAAAAGCAGTTTTTTTGTCCCGGGGGAAAAGGGCCCCAAAAATTTCCCACCAACTATTGTGGGAAAAATTTTGGAAGGATACCAAAAAAGTTTGAAACCCCAAAACATAAAAGTTTAAAGGGAATGCTACCAAAAAACAATGAACTGTATGTAAATTTTTGAGTTTGCAGAAAAATAAAAAAAAATCCTTTAAAAAATTCTCTCTCACTCTCATTCTTGCTTTTGGGAAATATAAAAAAATTTTTGGGTTTTCTTATTGACCTAAAACGGGGAAGGTTTTAAATTTTGATTTTAAAGTCAGACAGTGAGAAAACATGATATTTTTTCCTTTTTAAAACAGTGTATGATCTCTAGCTTTAAAAATTTTTTCCTCTTAAACTAGGATGAAATGCAAGCTACAAATTATAATTATGTATAAAATCTTTTTTTGGGGGGCCTTCAAACTATGGTGAGTGGATTGTAAATAAGCATAACAACCGATAGCCAGAAAGTGACCCTCAGTACTGAAAGCCACTATGAAAAGGAATAGAAAACACCAAGAAAGAAATGTCAGCAATCTTCCTAAATGACTTTGTTCTCTGCCTTTCATCTGCTTTCCATTAAAGCCCGTTCAAATTTACAAATAAAAAAAGAAAATTACTCTTTTCATATAGTTACTGTGTGGGATTGCATTTCCCTGTACCTTTAAAAGGGTATTCCCATTTTGTAAAAAGTTCTGACTTATCAGTAAGATCATTTTATGATTGGTGGGGTCCAAACTCTGGCACCTGCACCGATCCTGAGAATTAAGGGGCCAATAACTGCTTATTTAGCACTGTGGCCCTTTTCATGGTCCTTTCCTTCACAGTGGCCCCTGTTACCAGCTGTACAGGGAACTAAAATAGACAGTGCTATAAAACATTCAGTGCAACATCCAATAAATGGATCAGTGCAATAAAATATCTATTTGCTGTAGGATAATCACATCATAGATTATAGGGTTGCATCACAATTTCTCATTAAATCCCACTAAGGCCTGGTTCACATCTGCGGCAGAGGTACAGTTTGGAAGATCGGTCACAGACTCCATAAAAATTACAGAATAAAATAGCACAGCTTGCTAATTTGTCCATTTAAACTACAGATACCATGGCAGAGCCCCAACGTACTCCACTGCAGTCCTATGTGACGGAGACTTGAAACGGAACATCAATTTCTCGGTTTAAAAAAAAAAACAAAAAACACAACTTTGTGGTGATCCCTGTTTTGTTCATTCTCTATCAGTGGTTGTACAAAGAGGTCTTGAGAGCCAATTCACACGAGCTGACCGACACAATAGAAACAACCACCACCCTGAGCAAGTATAGGCAATCGCCCTTGACACACTAGGTGGATGTTCTGAACTAGACACCAGTGGGCTTTATAGCAAGTTTGTAACAGCAATAATTCCTTAAATCCACTGTCATTTTTATCTTCACTACTTATCAACAGCCAAAACTTTTTTTTTTGTCTGCCAACATAACCACGAAGGCTTTTTTGCAGGACAATTTGGATTTATCCAATGGCACCATTTAACTTACAACACAAAGTATTGGGAAACTAAAATTGAAAAAATAAAATGTGATGTAAAATTATATGGAGGAGAGGTGGGGAAATCACCATTGTGTTTTGGGCCCAGTTTTTATGAAATGCAGCATAGATGACATGTGAAGCTTTCTCTGAGGGGCAGAACAATTCCAGCAACACAAAATGTATAAAGTTTTCAATACTTCAGTACTTGTAGAAAAAAAAAGTTGCTTTACACCACCATTTTGCAAGATCAATAGCCATTTTATTTTTACAGTAAGGTTATGTCTACACGTAGACATAGCAGATTCTGAAATAGCAGTATTTTGAATCCGTCGAAAATCTGACGGTACACTGTGCTGCATGGACAGCAATGAATACAGCACGGAATATGGAACATGTTGTATACTCTGCTGGATTCTGCTCGGATTTACCATCGTACGCAAATCCGAAAACCGACTGCGGATTTAGTGCAAGTCTGTGCCAAAAACCGCGACCCTGCAAGTGTCAAAATTCTGTTGGATTTTGGACGGCATTTTCACACTTGCAATGTAGCCTTAGCCCAACATTGTGGGGTTTGTATGTACACTTTACATTCTCATGGTTTTTTGGGGGGTTTTTTTAAACAAGAAAAATCTCAGTTTTGATATTAGGCATTTTATCTTACTGGAATCTCCCTTTAGGAAAAATAAGGTTATATTTAAAAATAAGACTAACTTTTTAAGCAAGTTCAATAAAAGTTATGCGAAATGTTACTATATGATACACAGAGAAAGTTGTTGTATGTTTGGAATTTCTAATATGTTTGTGTTCTTTTACAGTAAGGGCTTGTTCACGTGACGTTTTTGTGATCCGTTTTACGGATCTGCAAAACGGATCTAACAATTGTCAGTGTGATTAACATTGCGTTCAATGGAAAAAGCACATCGCCGTTCCCACGGGAGATCGGCGATGCGCTTTTGAGAGCTTTTCTGCACTGCGCTTTTCGCATCCGCTTAAGAATTGACGGTTTTCAAAATTTTTATTGCGGTTTTTCGCAAGTGAAAGCCCATAGGGGATAATGGGGTCCGCTTTTGGCAATCTGTCCAAAGCGCTCCACACTCCGGGTACGTGTCAGCTGCGCTTTGCATCCTGAAAGCGGATGCGAAAAGCGCAGTGAGCGGCTGCAGGTGGATCGGCGCGGCTGGAGGTAGACCGGCGGTGAGTGGTGGAGCTTTCTTATGATTGGGGCTGGAGGAGAAAGAGAGAGAGAGAGAGAGAAAGAAAGAGAGAGAGAGAGAGAGAGAGAAAGAAAGAGAGAGAGAGAGAGAAAAGAAAGAGAGAGAGAGAGAGAGAAAGAAAGAGAGAGAGAGAAAGAGAAAGAAAGAGAGAGAGAGAGAGAGAAAGAAAGAGAGAGAGAGAGAAAGAAAGAAAGAGAGAGAGAGAGAGAGAGCGGAAGAAAGAGAGAGAGAGAGCAGAAGAAAGAGAGAAGAGAAAAAGAGAGAGAGAGAAAGGAAGAGAGAGAGAGAGAGAAAGGAAGAGAGAGAGAGAAAGTAAGAGAGAGAGAGGCAGAGAGAGAGAGAGAGAGAGAAAAAGAGAGAGAGAAAAAGAGAGAGAGAAAAAGAGAGAGAAAGAGAAAAAGAGAGAGAAAAAGAGAGAGAAAAAGAGAGAGAGAAAAAGAGAGAAAAAGAGAGAGAAAAAGAGAGAGAAAAAGAGAGAGAAAAAGAGAGAGAAAAAGAGAGAGAAAAAGAGAGAGAAAAAGAGAGAGAAAAAGAGAGAGAAAAAGAGAGAGAAAAAGAGAGAGAAAAAGAGAGAGAAAAAGAGAGAGAAAGAGGGAGAAAAAGAGAGAAAAAAAGAGAAAAAGAGAGAGAAAAAAAGAAGAAAAAGAGAAGAGAAAAAAAAAAAAGAAAGAAAAAAAAGAGAATATGAAAACGCACGAAAGCGGACGAAAAACGAAATAAAAAGAGAAAGAAAAAGAAAATAAAGAAGAGAAAGAAAAAAGAAAGAAAAAGAGAAAGAAAAAAGAGAAAAGAAAGGAGAAAAAGAGAAAGAAAGAAAAAAAAAAGAGAGAGAAAGAACGAAAGAAAGAAAGAGAAAAAGAGAGAGAAAGAGACAGAGAAGAAAGAAAAAAGAAAGAAAGAGAAAGAAAAAAAGAGAAAAAAAAAGAAAGAGAAAGAAAGAAAAAAAGAAAGAAAGAAAGAAAGAAAGAGAAAGAAAGAGAAAGAAAGAAAGAAAGAGAAAGATTTTTTCTTTCTTCATTATGAAAACGCATCTGGAAAGCGGATCCGTAAAACGCAACTTAAAAAAGCAGCAAAACGGACCAAAAAAATATCAACGTTCGTTTTTCAGATCTGCTTTCCGGATGCGTTTTTCACCTATCAAAAACATCGTGTGAACAAGCCCTAAGGGTAAAGGCTATGTTCAGACAGCGTAATATCAGTCTGTGCTTCAGCGCATAATTGCGTTTTAATATGCCTGAAATATGGGGCAACATTATGGTAATTCATAGCTCTCATTGAGAGCTATGATTACTTGTTATTTCCCCCAGTGCAGAATACGCACCCGGGGAAAACATACATGTCAACACAGAATCAATGTCAGTGGGAGCTTCAGAGGGACACGCTGGACAGCACATCCTTCTGAAGCTGCGCGTGTATAGCGCCGCGCACAGTATGCGCCGCTATATGCCGGCACTTTGTTCGTCTGAACATACCCTAATGTTAAAGCCTTCTGCGTAGACTAACATTTCATGACTCGTACAGTATACTGCAGTGCTTATATATTTTCATATCTCCCACATAAAGACAATCATGGCAGACCTGGGGGCCTTCAAATGAAAAAAAAAAAAATAAATTTCAAACAGAGTACACAGATGGCTCCAAACGAGCACCATTTTTTAATGATCTAGGAAAGGTTCACACAACATTATCTGGTCTTAGGGCCACGTTGTCATATTGTACCTCTCCTAAGGGCTGCAGTAAATCTTAGGCCGTATTGAGCTCACAAATCCACCGTGAATAAGGGGCGGGGCGGGGGCGCCGCTCCCGGCCCCATAGACAATGCATTGTTTACGGCGCGTCCGCGCCGTAAATAATGTGCATGTCACTTTCTCCCCCCGCGGCGGATTCGCCGAGCGGGGAGGAGCGACGAAATCCACTGTTCTCTATGAGAGCAGTGGATTACCGTAATGACAGGGACAGATTGGCGCTGTACTGAAGCGCTAATCCGTCGCGGAGTCCGTCGCCAATCCGTGCCCAAATAAGCCGTGTGAACGAGGCCTTAGAGGGATATTCCCTGTCTGACACCTTTATGGCATGTCAATTGTAAATACCAAAAATGCCTAAATGGATGTCCCCACGGCATGGGTTTGAGGCCGGTTTTTCAGTCGGTTTGCGGTTTTGCAAACCGTCTGAAAAACCAGCAGCAAGTGAACACACCGGGCCGCTATGGAAAACCGCTGGCCGCCCGAAAACCATTGAACATGTTAATTCTTCCGTCCGGTTTTCGGATTGGAATATGAACATATCAATGGAAGGCGGAGGGCTTTTCTCCGCTAATCGCGGAGAAATCCGCCCCCCCGCGGTCGTGGGGACTGAACGAAAACAGGACAAATACCGGTCGGATAAACCAACCGGTATTTGTCCATTTCCGTGGGGATGAGCCCTAAGAGGTCTTAGTTTCACTTTAGGGATTGCCAGAGAAAAGAACGGGGAGGAGGGTCTCCTGCTCAGCTCTGCAGAAAGAGGATAGGAGGTGTTATTTTTATTTTAGTTTTTTGGGGAGTTATAGAAGTGGCCGCTTTAAACCTAAAACCAGAGAAAACACCACACAGAGCCTCCTCGCCAACGCCTGTCGTCAAGTATCACACCTTTCAGACATTTTTATGGTAGATCGTGTGGATCAGTCATGATTGTGTCAGAAATATATACTACTTTAGTATCATCTCTGTATTTCTTCAAAGTTTTTACTGGAATACTCATTCAGGTTGCTTAGCACATTATATACACTGCCCACCATAACAGTGTCCACCACCATAATAGTGCCCTCAGATGAATGCAGCTATCAAAAGAAATACTCCTTTCTGAAACATGAAGACAGAAACAAAACCGGTTTGTGTCCTGATGAATGGGGGCTGCATGTAGCCCCCGGGCAGTATGTTGTGCACCCCTGATCTAGGAGCAGAGTCTTAATTAGGCCTCCACCTGTAATGACAACCGAATTGCTCCGGTCAGGTCACTGCTGAAAGGAGGACTAGAATGATCCAGTGGCAGGTGAGGCAATTGTAACGGATTAGATGCTGTAGCTGCACGGACCACTGAATCCAAGTGGTTAAAAGACCAAGATAGGAGTTATTTTTAATTACAGCTACTGATGCGGAGTATCAGCAGTAATTAACAGCAACTGCCATGTATGCAGTGGTCTCAGCTTCTCAGCCAGCTCCATACTCCCTGCCCGATATGATGACATACATATACATCAAAAGTCATAACGGGGTTAAAGAACTGAAGGATGAGGGGACTGTTCTGTAAAGGAGTTGTCTCATGAAAAACAACCTCTGTCCATATGCCGTATAGACATCACAGAGGAGATCGTCCACTCAGGACCATATCTACAGGCAAAAACAGATCTGATCTTCACGTGTGGCTTCCATTGCATCGGATTGTATTATATGAACGTTCATTCATCTGAATTACTACCATGTAATACTGCATTTGTATTCAGGCAACAGTGGCAAAGCTTGTTCACATCTGTACTCAGGGGCTCCAGGACCAAGTGTGGCTGCCTCCTCTGCACCACTTGTAGCCAAGTTTCTGACAGAATATACATCTTATCTGCTTTTCCTTTTGATTGAAATAAAGAAAGCACATTTTTGACAATTACAATATTGCATTTTAAATCAATAAGAGTACGGTCTGATCAGCTTCAAATTGATAGCATTGGGCCTGGACAGACAATCTGTCAGCTCTGTTGCTTTCCAGAAGATCAGCTCTGTTGAACTATGAGTGGGCAGTTAAAATCCCACAAAGGGAACGGTCATTTGTTTTACTTACGCTAGGAATACTTCTTATACACCTTGTGTCGTCTGACATAATTATAGAAGTTTCAGTATCTCAGGTCCCAGCGACTGGCACAGCAGGTTGACAGGAACAGTTAATTCACATTTATCTACATCAACTTTCGGACTGCTACAGTGGTCCCTTCAGTCCATAAATTACTGCTTGATTGCCAAAAGTCAGCATTAATTAAAGGGTTATTCCACCCACCAGACAAGCAGTCCCAGACGCCATACAATGCATAACCAAAGCAGTCATGCCCATTCTTTGAAAGTCCCAAGTGGTCCATGTGAAGCGATTCTGTGGCAATAAAACTAGATGCACTTCCCAAAATTAACATAAATCACTACCTTTCATGTCTGACAAAGACTTGAGCGATTTCTCTTCAAACACCTTTCATTGTATTGTCTATATTTCATACAAGGAAAATTAGATCCTCTTTACGGCAACGAAAGAGAATAAAAAAAAATAAAAATAATGTATTTTATATTATTATCATCATCATCATTTATTTTGGAGCGCCCTTGATTCCAGGGCGCTGTACATTTCAGGCGGGTACATGAATAACATTGGTCAAACAATTACAAAGTGACAATAAGTGACTAACAACTGGTACAGAGTGAGAGAGGTCCCTGCCCGCGAGGGCTTACAATCTACAGGGGAGGGGTGAAGAGACAGAAGGTGAGGGGCAGACATGTTTGTGGGATGGAGCAGTGCCACACAATTAATGTTGGTTATAGGTAATCCTGAAGAGGTAGGTTTTCAGGTTACGTTTGAAGCCGGTGAGAGAGGGGGAAGAGTCTGATGTGTTGGGGCAGTGAGTTCCAAAGTGTGGGGGAAGCACGAGAGAAGTCTTGGAGACGGTTATGTGAGGTGATAAGAGGAGAGCAGAGGAGAAGGTCCTGTGAGGAGCGGAGGTATTTAGAGGTTAAGGCAGAGATATATGAAGGGGAGAGGTTATGGAGAGTCTTGTAGGTCAAAGTTGCTAGCTTGAACTGGATTCGCTGGGCAATGGGAAGCCAGTGAAGGGATTGGCAGAGGGGAGAGGCAGGGAGTAGCGAGGAGAGAGGTGAATCAGACGGGCAGCAGAGTTAAGGATGGTTTGGAGGGAGTGAGGGTGCAAGCTGGGAGGCCACAGAGAAGGATGTTGCAGTAGTCGAGGTGGGTGATGATGAGGGCGTGGACAAGCATTTTTGTGCTTTCAGAGTTAAGAAATGAGCGGATACGGGAAATATTTTTTTGGGGGAGGTGACAGGCAGAGGTGAGGGTTTGGATGTGCGGTTTGAAGGACAGATTGGAGTCAAAGGTTATCTCAAGGCAGCAGACCTGTGGTGCTGGTGAGAGGGTGTAGCCATTGACCGTGATCGAGAGATGGAGTGGGATGGGGGGAAGATGATGAATTCAGTTTTTTCCACATTTAGTTTTAGGAGACGGGAGGAGAAGAAGGAGGAAATGGATGAAAGACAGTCAGGGATCCGGGAGAGAAGAGAGGTGACATCTGGGCCGGAGATGTAGTTGGGTGTCATCAGCATACAGGTGGTATTGAAAGCCGTGCGAAGCTATGAGCTGACCCACACCAAGAGTGTAGATAGAAATTTAATTGCATCCATAATAAAAGTATCAATAATGGGAAGGCACTCTGTGCCATAACTCCACGTTAGCCTCCAATCTTTAAGGAGTCCCCACTCTGACTTGTGCAAAATTAAATAAAAATAAAACAAATAAATGCCAAATTCTTCATATTTGAAAGGCTTATAATTTAATTAACAGTGACACTGGGAGTTGGGAATCTCTATGCAAACAGCACAATGATTAAAGTCAGCAGAGACAGTAAATTAAATTCTGCTGTCACAGGCCCATCTGCTACATCCGATTGATGATTTCGATATTAATTCTACTTCGGTTTAGTTAAGGCGCTCGCATTTTCCCCTTTTAGCTTTAATTTCAATTGGCAAACCAGAACACAGAGTAGTTGGATCCTGAGGCACAGTTGTTATTCTTAGTTTAAGTAATCCATCATGTTGCTGTAACAGAGGAGGTCTCCAAAAAGACCGGAGCACAGAGGCCTCACGTCCTGTGACGTCATCACAATTACTGTCTAGAATACAAAACACAGGATGGAGTGGAACTGCTTTAACCCTCTTCTGTCTTGCTGGCTGTGGAGCTTGCCAGACTGCAGAAGGAATCCAGGTTAACACAGAAGCACAAAAAGTAGGATAGAAAAAAGTTATCCTATACACAAAGCATCACATCTGTTTACAAGTAAAGAAGTCAATAGCTTAAAACTACCATGGAAAATGATTACAGAAACTGGAGCTTCTAGATCCTACGGTCTCCGTCAGGAAAGAACACATATAATCCATGCAATGATAACAAGCAAGTCATAGTACAGCCTTTAACAAAATGTAGCTGTGAGCGTTGCTACTGTAGGACGGGTTCCAATATTCTCAACTATATGGAACCGGAAACATTAATCCTTAAGGCAATTTGAAATTGGCACCCAAAATCTGACGGCATTTTCACATCGCTGGACCACACCGCCATTCTTTGCACAAATAAAACGTGGTCGGATTTTGGATTCCCAGCGGCCCAGTACATGAGCTGCATGGGAATCAGACAGTGGTCTGGCGGAATATACAATGCTCTATATTCCACTGGACGGTTTTAGATTTTGGAAACCGTCAAGTAAAAAAATCCATGCTGTGCAGACTGCATCACAAATTTTCTATTAAGAGCTACACAGCTTTCAAGTGACTTTTCAGGTTAAGCTGTGTGTGTACAGGTATAGCCATTTAATGTAGAACCAGTACACAACATTTTTACCAGATTTCCTTGTGTATAAATTCACCTATAATTTATAGTGTCCCCAAGACTGGCTGCTATGTCTACCATACCATCTATCTATCTATCTATCTATCCACACACACCACACACAAATACACAGAATGGAAGATATCATAGGGTAGTACTAAGCAGCCTATGCCTTGAAACGGGCACTAGTGTCACATTTTGCACCGGCCCGGTTCACACGGCTTATTGCTGGCGTAATTGCGGGGACGGATTTCGCCCCGCAATTACGCCGGCGGCCGTGCAGCGGGGCGGGGCCGGCATCTCGCCGGCACCATAGACTGTCATTATCTACAGCGCGTACGCGCCGTAAATAATTCAGATGTCACTTTCTCCCCGCTCGGCGGATTCGCCGAGCGGGGAGGAGAGACGGAATCCATAGTTCTCTATGAGAACTGTGTATTACCGTAGTTACTGGGACGGATTGGAGCCGTACTGAAGCGCAAATACGGCGCGCAGTACGGCTCCAATCCGCGCCCAAATAAGTCGTGTGAACGAGGGCTAAAGCGCTTTTAGCAATACCTCCAAGTCTCCCTCCACCTTTATCTCAGCGAACTCCACGACCCCCTTCCCTTTCCATAGACTTTGAGAAGAAGTAACCTGATGCTTCAGTGAATTCATTGATCTCAAGAAAGATTCTACCATTTGTCCAGTGAATGATGTGTTTTGCAGTGGGTAAAGGATGGAGGAGATAGCCTGATGAGTAGAAACTTTTGAGGCATTTGAAACATTTCTTTTGCTTGCTTGTATTAATGATTTATGTTAAATCTGTTCAAAGGTTTTATTAGCTCCACTATTTGACGTAAATACAGTGATAGACTGGGGTGTCTGGGGTCTACCAGCGGGGTTGATTATTGTGGACCATTCTATAGCTACTGTACATAACACTTGCTTTCTGCTTGTCTTTCTCCCTGAAAACCATCCCCAAACTATCTATGCCCAGGGCCCTATGGGGGTTTCCCATGCTTACCTGGGGACCACTCCAGGGCTGAGTTAATACATATAGTTACATATGGATATATAGTTTATAGGTGTCACCGATTCACAGTTCTTAATACCGTGGCAATAACATTTTGTGTGTCTGTAGCCACCATTAAATAGAGTGTAAGAGCTAATAAAAATGATGTTACAAAGCTCTATATGAACCCAATACCAAACTTATGCTGTAAACAATTGTGTTGCTCCTAGTGTAGGTTATGACTTTGTGAATGGAAACTGGGAATTCATAGCCAGGTGCGGTGAAAAAAATATGGCTCTTAGAAGGCAAAAATAAAAAACTGGTTAAGAAAAATTAAAAATAGGCTGAAATTTAAGACAACCAAGCTAAATAAATCACCATTTTTTTACTACTTAAAAACCAGTTAATCACCCAATTTATTTTCTTCTTTGCAGTTTTTATTTCTATAGATCCGTTTTCTGTATTTTATTATGGGGCACCATGATGCCTCTGATGCTGTATAAAGTATTCAGAGATATGGGAGCCAATATATTGACTTCTATGGGAGAGTGTTGTGGGCATGCTCTGTGATTGTGCAGAGGTCAATGCTAAATGGGAGAGGAGGAGAGTTCTGCCCATAACCTACTGTGAATGGTGTGAAGTTGTGTTATTTATATAGTGGTAGTACTCATCATTGTAATACTGCCTGTGATGATTATGAGGAGTCTGCTAATAAGTGATCTCTACAGAACAGGAATATACTTGGGGCCCGAGCAAATACCGGTCGGATAATCCGACCGGTATTTGCTCTGTTTTTGCCGTGCACATAGCCGCAGGAGGGCGGCTTTTCTCCGCAGTTTGCAGAGAACAGCCCTCACCCGTCGCATTGACGTGTTCATATTCCGCCCGAAAACCAGGCGGAAGAATGAACATGTTCAACCTTTTTCGGAGCATCAGTGGGCTAAAAAAAACTGTCCGGCGGAAAATCCGTGCAGTGGAGACCGCTGCACGATTTTCCATTAAGGTCCGTTCTAAAGTTTGACAGCCGGTTAACAAACGGCTTCCAAAACTGAAAAACCGCCTGTAAAACCGGCTGAAAACGAGCCGTGGGGACATGCTCTTTGGCTTAGTGATCAGAGAGAAAACAAACTAGTGCAGGGCTAGTATCAGCAATGTTTACAGCTGCAAGTGTTTTTAAACTTATAACAGGTATACACCTTTAGGGGCCGTTCACACGGCTTATTCTGGGACCGATTCCAGCCGTACTGCGCGCCGTCCCAGTCATTACGGTAATCCACAGTTCTCGCCCCGCAATTACGCCGGCCCCGCGCCCCGGTCCCCCTGCACGGGAGCTGGCATAATTGCGGGGCGAAATCCATCCCGCAATTACGACGGCTTTAAGCCGTGTGAACTAGCCCTTATACACAGAAGCACCACTGTCAGATAGAGCTACTACTCAATCCCCTCAGCTCTCTAATGTAAATATAGGTAAATTGGAAATTTTGTAACTGTCAATGTATAACAAATCATTTTTCAAGTGAAGATAAGAGCTGTTTGTTTTTTAGAACAAGGAAAGGTTTACATTGTGAGGTGCAACAGCTGCAAAGCACCATTTTGTTATCACTGAGAACTCGGGTCTGTGTCCAAAAGCAAAGCGCAATTTCATGCTTTGTTGTCCTACAAATGAGCCCTGCACAGAAACAAAATACTCAATCCTCTGGGATTATCAAACACAAGCCAGAGAAAATAAATGCCCTAATTTACAGGACTGCTAATATAATAAAGCAATGGGCAAGGTGCTCTCCTAAACACAAACGATTGTCTAACACAGTGTTCCCCAACTCCAGTCCTCACGCCCCACTAACAGGTCATGTGTTCATGATATCCCGCAGAATGCACTGACCATACTTAAATCACCCGTGTAATGCTAAGGAAAGCCAGAAAACATGACCTGTTGGTGGGCCTTGAGGACTGGAGTTGGGGACCCCTGGTCTAACATATCTTTGGGTTGGATATTTCTCTTCCAGTCCATGAAGAAAAAAAAGATACTATGGTTTTAGTGAACTCTCCATAGCTGTAATGGCGCAGTTTGTTGATGCCATCAATTCGAAAGGAAACTCATTCCAAATATAAGGCTAGGTCTACACTGCACCGGACAAAACGAACTGAAAACCAAATCCTAAAAAAGTTCATAAAAAATTGAGTTTTTTTCTCCACTGCCTGTCAAACGATGCTGAAAAAACGTCAGGTTTTTGACAGAGATGCCCAGCAATAGATTTGCTATGTATTTCTGCAAAAAAACATGCCAAGAATGAACAGCAAATAAAACGAGCAGAAAAAAGACGTTCTGTGGAGACAACAGGAAATTTTTACTATAGAAGTCTATAGGACCTCTTTTCAGTTGTTTTTTCAGCGTTTGTAGAAAACGAAAAACGCTGAAAAAAAAAAACGGACGTTTTTCTGTGCTGTGGAGACAGTCTAAGAGGAGCACATTGCTCTTAAAGCGGCCAACTAGATTGTGGCATCACATAGGATAGTTTTCATCATTTACAAAGCTAAATGTATCAATAATGTCACTGATGACCAGTTTGTTGCCTTACAAAAACGGTCATTATGGGCGACTTGTATGCACAGGGCTGCTCTAGTAGTCTGGCGATCTTTCAGCCCAAAAACTGGCCCAACTCTGATCTCTAGACTTATAATCAGGTGCATTATCGAGCACCCGAAACACTTTGTAATGCGCTTGAGACCTGGGGAGGTGGGGGTTCTGTCCAGGGGCGTGTCGCACCACATCCGTATGATTTTACACAATTTTGATGGGAGGACAGCAAAACTGGGTGCATTACTGCTGGAATAGGTAGACTGAGTTAAAAGTGGTTTACCCGAGCCTGATTTGTCATTTTGGGGCTATAAAGCGTCTAATCTATGACCTGCAGTAGAACAGGTTTATAAATTCAGGCGCATTCTATGCTTATGAGTGCAAAAAATAAGGCGCCAAAATACATACATGTCGCCCTATGTTTTTTGCACACCGAAATATTGTGGCTCCACACAATCATCAACCATTGTATGTAGCAGCAGTGCAGCACCCAGGGCAGTCTATGGATCCCTTATGTACCTCTATACATCTCCTAAAAGTCATAGCATGCTCCTTCAGATGCCTTGTTACAAAGTGTTTTTCAAGGGGAGACTATTTTCAGAATATGGGACAGTGTGGGGATATGCCAAGTGCCTACAGCTCTGTATTCTAAAATCATAGGAACTATGGGCGACATGTATGATTTTTGGCGTTTAGATGCCAATTTTTATGCACATAATAATAGCCTAGAATGCACCTGATTTATGAACCCGCTCTACTGCGGGTCAAAAATCAGGAGCATTCTAGCGCTTGTACGACATTTCTGGCTCAGGTAAACCACTTAGAAAGTTCTCTACCTGTTCCAACAATAATGCGCCTAGAATTGCCTTAGCGAAGCTATAAACCTATAGCTTTGTACGGTTCTAGTGCACCCTGCCTCCCGTATACCCCCTGAAATCAGGCGCATTACAAAGTGCCGTGGGTGCTCTGTAATGCGCCCGATATCGGAGTGCGGCTGTTTTACAAATATAGCAAACGGGGCTGCAGCTAGATCTCAGGCTGAAAAGATGCCAGACTTCTGGTGCAGCCCCATTCATACATGTCCCTCTATGTGTTTTACCATACAAGCTCTGTGCATATAGTGTACATGACTGCAGTTAGTGAAAAAAACAAAACACTGTTATAAATATATGTCCAACACAATTCTAAGGCTATGTCTACACAGCACATACACTGAACGCGCCGAAAATCTGCCTATAATCTGTGGCGCAGAGAGCAATAAAAAAAAATATGTACTGTAGTCTACACGGCACAGATTTTTTCAGATTGATTTTGAAATCCGCCGGATTCCACCGGATTTTAAAACATGTCCGATATTCTGCCCAGATTCCCTTTAAAGGGGTTTTGCCATGATCTAATCTAATGTTGACATGGGATCCTCCAAAATGGGTATTTAATCACTTTTCTAAATATATGTCATTAATAAAAGTGAATCATGTAAGAGCTACAGCCTGACTAAGATGCCCTTAGTTTCCTGACAGTTTACATTAGACATGACCAGGAGCTGATCTGGTGAGCTTGTGTGTTTGCACTTCTTATCTGATGGCAGGGAACATGAATGAGCTTTGAAGTGGCTGGTGAGAAAGATGCTTTGTCTTTTGTATAGAGAATCCACTGCTTGTAATGTCATTATCTTATTACACATGCAGATGCTCCCTGCAACACTGCTCCCCCCCCCACCCCAATCCTCCTGCAGCCGGAATGAAAGACCCTGCCTGCTAAGCTTATCGTCACTCCTGAGCACAGAAGAGGGAGAAATAAAACGCATATAGCTTGTGTACAATACAGTTCTGCTCTGTGGATTAGCCAAACAATGTTTGCTCAACTACAGAGACTGAGTATCAGGAACGTGCAAGGGAGGTGAAGCGATGACATCACAGAGGAGGCACTTGTTTTTTTAAACACAGAAACGACGCCCCTTTTTTCAAGCCTCAAGAAGGGAGTATAAGCCTGTTAGGTAAGGAACTCCCTTCTTGGCAAAACCCCTTTAAGGGCCATAGGCTGACAACCACCACATAGTATTAATAGTCCCCATCATGGTTTCCCCTCTTCCAATTCCTTGCATCCCTTCTCTTTCCTTCAAAACAATGGCTCCTTATTCATCAAATAGTTGCAGTCGTAGGGTATGTTCACACGGCGTATTCGGAGCGCTATTGCATCAAAATATGCGCCGCAAATACGGTAAAAAAAAAAAAAAAATTACTAGGAAAATCTTTTTACAGTCGGAATTCTCAGCCCGTAATGTACGCCAGTAAAAAGAAGTGACCTGTCACTTCTTTTGTGCGCTTAAGGAGGAAGCCCAAGGAAAAAAATGCTGTTCAAAATGGTTTGTTTTTGGTCAGAATGAGTGACATTTTTCAAAAGACTACTGTACCTTTTTTTTTTTTTTTTTTTTGGGGGGGGGGTGGGGGGGGGTAGGTGGCAGTCTTCTCAAAGTGGTGATCTCCGGGTGTTCACCTTACAGCAATGTAATGAAATAATAGTTTCCAACGTGACTCCATATATTTACTTTCCAAACACCTGCAGCTACAGATCAAAAGACAACTGCTGTGTGCATAGGTTTTCCAGCTGTTATTTAAAAAATGGTTTATGTTATCTCCTCCCAATGTGTTGTCCATATGGAATTTAAGATTTTATTCCAGTGCTTGGAGAAGAACAGGACTTTGTTCCCTACACAGGGCCCCATATTTTTCTGCAGCTTATTACATACAGTAGGTAATCAATTGTAAACATTATGTGAAAGATCAAGCTATTTCCACACGGCAGATTTGAATGTGTGTGGCAAAAAAACAAGGGGATTTCTTTTGCAGCTTTTTAATTCTGTGCAGCAGACTTTTCTGTAGATCCAGACTAGCTGCATGCAATGGGAATAATCCAGATTCTGCTCTACACATGTAAAAAGTTAAGTGTCCCATTTTTATTTTTGCCGATTCCTATTAAACATAGTGGGATTTATTTCTAAATGGAATGCATGCAGATTTCCATGTGGCATGCATAAATCCATGTGAATGTACAGTATGTGACAGAGCCCTGGCCAAGAATCCAAAACGTGTCCCTGTAAAAAGCCTACCCAAAACGCGTGTTGGGATTTCTCTTCCAGACGACTGTCTTGAGGGTAATATTCTGTGGTGGCTATGTATTATTTATGAACTTTTGATGCCCTTATCTGAACATTTTGTATTTATGCTTTAACCCCTTAACGACCGCACACCGTCTTTTGACGTCGGCTGGTGCGGGTCGTTCGTCTACAGCAACGTCTTTTGGCGACGCTGCAGACTTAGGGTTTGCGGGCCCGGCGCCGCAACTGCGCTGGGATCGGGGCTGTACTACACAGCCCTGATCCCAGAGAGTATCCTGCGAGCACCGGAGAGCGTAGGAAACCTCCGTAACACGATGCTTTAACCCTTTGATTGCGGCGGATTGTCACCGCAGCACAATCAAAGGGTTCCCCTGCTCTGTCGGGTGATCGGAACACCGGGTGACCCGACAGAACCCGGACAACAGACTGTCAGACTGTGTGCTGTCCAGATCACTGCCTGTGTCAAAGTGACACAGATTAGAATGTATTAGCATATATGAATATACTAATACATTAAAAAAAAAAAAAAAAAGTAAAGTAAAACAGTTCTCCCTTCATGGGATTAAAAAAAAAAAAAAAAGTAAAAAATATAAAAAAAAAGTGTAAAAAAAAAATAAAATAAATATTTAATAAACTAATTGTGCATACATTACACACAAAAAAAACCACACACATTAGATATCCACTCAACCGTAATAACCTGGAGAATAACTCTAACAAGTTATTAAAGGGGTTTTGCCACAAAGTAAAATTGATGTGGGAAGCTTGCAAATGAAATAACACACATTTTTACTATTCATTATTATTACAAATTCTGTACTGTTTTTGTTTTAGCTGCTCCTTTAGTGATCCATGTTTACAGCTCATCTCCAGGGGATACGACCGGGTCTGAGAGCTCCTCAGTCCTGGTCGCACATGCTCAGACATCAATTCACCTCTCAGGCAGCTACTGAGTGTTCAAACCCCAGGTGCTGTCACTCTACTCCCGTCCTCTCTTCTCCTTAGTAATTAGTCAAACGGTGCAAGTAAATAAAAAAGAAACCTCAATCAGGTTTGTGCATTGATAAAGAGGAAAAAAAACAACAAAAAAAAAAAACAAACACAGGTTTGGTTCCTGCAGGGATTTGAACCTAGGACCCTTGTGCTGTGAAGCAAAAACTTTACCTCTCAGCTACTCACGATGCTTAAATAAACAGACCTTTGACTGCAGAGAGGAAGGGCCTGTTTATGTAATCCTGCTTGGTTACATGATATGCAATTCATACAAGTAACACACGCCCCCTTCTGAGCACACAGAGCTGAAGAGCTAGATACAGGAGGTAGGAAATGAGATTGTGGCAAAACCCCTTTAAGTGTGGAATGTGAATGGTGTAAAAAAAAAAATGTAAAAAAAATTCAGTAATTTCTAAGTGAACTCAAACTATTCCCCCATAAAGCACAACTTGTCCCGAATAAAACGAGGCCTCATCCAACTGCGTCATTGAAAAAATAAAAAAGTTACAACTGTTGAAACGCAAGGAGGCAAAAACTAAAAAAAAAAAAAAAATTCTGTTCATTAACTACTTTTCAGGCCTGGGGCTTAAGGGGTTAATATCAATTTGTGAATTTGTTTTCTTAGATCGCTAAATAACAATGTTTCATCACATTTTTTATACTAATGTTATATTTATTGGATGCCCCCCAGCTGTCTTTTGGCCCAGTGTTCCCTATTATGAATTATCTGTACGGTTCATGTTTTTATTATTTTTATAGAAAATTTAAAAATGTCACGCTACTGTGATACTTTTTCCTGAAAATCGGCCATTTGAGTCACAGCATGTAATGTTGATTTTGTCATCTCAAACAATTTAACAAAACAATAGCCAACAAGAGTGGAGGGGATACACATCAAAAAAATGTCACTGTCTCAATAATGTGTCATGTGGCCTTGAGCAGCAATTACAGCTTGACAACTGTATGCTGTTCACAAGTCGAGTTATTGACTGCTGAGACATGGCATCCCACTCTTCTTGAAGGGCGCCCCTCAGGTCATTGAGGTTCAGAGTTACGAGCTTCTAAACTGTGACTCAGCTGATCCTACAGGTTATCTAGGGGGTTCAGGTCTGGAGAAAGTGCAGTCCATGCCATTTGTGGTTCCCCAGTCTCCAACAGCCGTTACCCAAATGATGCAACCTCGGTGAGCTGGAGCATCGTCGTCCATGAAGATGAAATGAAATGAGCCCTGTGTTGTTCATGCAGAGGCACCATTACTGGATTAATGATGTTATTCAGGTAGTAAAGGCTGTCACTGTACAATTCACAAAGTGTAGGGCAGTTCCGTATGGACTAGTCACACCTATCCACACTAACACCACCCTCGCCAAAGGCTCATCTGGTGACAACAGTGGCTGGTTCATAGCACTCTGCTCTCGACACCTACAGCATCGTTGGTGGCCATCATTTCTGCTCAGAGAGAATCAACGTTCATCATGGAACAGCACTGAGGACCACTGGTACTTTGTACAGCATAGATTCTCTCTTGGCCATACAAGACTAGAATGCCTGTGCCTGATGGTCTGGTCATGTTCCCTTGATGTTCGTCTAGCATGTAGATCATGCTGATATAAAAAGTTATGAATGGTCTGACATGACACTTGGTTGCCTCTCATCTCCCTTAAATGTGCTTGGAGTTGTCTGGCATTCATCATTCGACTCCACAGGACATTGTTTACAATGAAACGGTTATCAGTGTGTGATGTAGCCAAAGGACGTCCACGTCTTTGCCTTTCTGTGACTCTTCCAGTCTCTCTGTATCCCTGTTGCAGCCTACTGATCAAACACTGACATTCTAAGCTCAGTGGCTACTTCCATTTGAGGGCAACCTGCATGAAGCCTCGCATGAAGCCTCGCAATGGCAGTTGTTGATCAAATTGTAAGGTGTGGTCTTTTTAACATAATATCAAAGTGTGAACAGCAATTCAAACTGATCCCCTAAATTTATCTCAGGCCAGCTGTTTTCCAGATAAGTTCACATGATGTAAAAGAAAATCTAACTAATCACATTTCCATTGCTTCATGGTCCATTTCCGTTATTCAAGTGCAAGTTAGTAGTGTTATGGCTGATAGGTATGTGACAGAGAGAGACAAAATGGATGAAGTCATCACATTGGGCATCCTATAATGGCTTTTAAGAGTACCAGCGTCATGGTTGCACACAGTAGAAAATGAGAAATCAGTTTTCCTTTTCTAAACATAACTCAGAAAAATTAAAAGAAAATAAACTAGTTGCTATAGAAATGACACATTTTTATCCATAGAACCCATTTGACAGCACAGAGATTTTTAGATTACTGAGATAGCATGACAGTAGGTGCCGATGTACTATATTCTTCAGAGGCAACAAATTCTTTTGTTTGTAGGAAAGCCAAGTCAGCATGCTATTAGAAGAAGCCTCTGCAAGCCCCTCTGTAGAAGATCACCTGATTACATTTAGGCTATGTTCACACGGCTTATTTCGGGGCGTACTTCCGGACGTATTTACGTCCGCAAATACGTCCCGAAATACGTTTCAAATACGTGTCCCACAGTGTGGCACGTATTTCCCGTTGTAAATACATTCTCCATTCTTTACTATGGCGATTTACTTTGCAAAATACGCCTCAATAAGTGACAGGGGACTTAATTTTACGATTGTATTTACGGACGTATTTACGTCCGGAAATACGTCGCGAAAATACGCCTCGTGTGAATGACGAGGCATATTTTACATTGGAATCAATGCTAATCTAATTGTTCATTATTTGAAACGTATTTCAGGACGTATTTGCGGACGTAAATACATCTGTAAATACGCCCCCAAATAAGCCGTGTGAACATAGCCTTACAGAACATACAATGTTCATTTGTATTAGGGCTGTATACATAGGCCTTTTAGAATACATATATACATATATATATATATCTCTATCTCAGGACTGTGGAGTCAGTAAGCCAAGGCTCCGACTCCTCAATTTCCAAAAGCACCGACTTCAACGCCTCAATTTCACAAATTCCAACTCATTCCCTCATACATGGTGCATATTTAAAGGGGTTGTCTCGCTACAATGATTGGTTTTAATTTAAAGATCTTTAAAAAACAAGCAGCTTTGCAATATATGTTCATTACAAATGTCCTACTGATTTTGAGCTAGCCCTGTTAGTATTACTACATCAGCTTCTCAAATCTCTATAGTAGCCGACCTGTTGATCCTTATCTTACTGGCTGTCAGGTCTGAATGACTCATCACCTTTGAAGACAGGTCGGAGCAGAGAGCCCCTCCCACACAGAATGCTTCTGGAGTGGAAGGAGGGGGAGAGACTCTGGAGTCTGTGTCCATGCAGCCTGGATTAACCCTGTGTGTCCCTGCTTCCTCCTGCTCTCTACTACACAGATAGATGTGACAGCAGTGACCCTGTCTGTTACTATAATCATGATATGTCTTTGGAACTGTGACTATACTAATACTGTACAGATCAGGCATGTGAATACTTTATGCTCTCCTGTATTAGTGAGACATCCTGAGTATAGTAACACTTCCCTTGTTGTTGCTGGAGATGTGGAGACTTGTAAGCTAAGCAGGGGATATAGGAACACATGCATCCCCTCTGCTCTATTAGCATACACAGCAGCTTCACAGACCTCTCTACACTCATAGATCAGCCCTCTCCTGTAACAGACCTAGGCAGGCACACACAGGGTGAACTCTGAGAGCAAACCCCCTCCCCCCCTCCCCCCCCCTGTATAGAAGTTACGTAGCTACCTGTGTGCTGATGGGAGGGGGGAGAGGGAGCAGAAGAGACAGACCAAGAAGCACGCCCCTCAGTTCAACTTACCAGGGTCACTGACAGGCTGAAAGCTCGTAATGAGACAACTCCTTTAAGTGATAACATCAGGCTTTTTATCACCCTTATGATATAATAATCAAGCTATTTAGGTAGAACACTGACAAGCAAAATGATAATGTTTTGACTTTCAGGCTCCATATCTCACCATCCACTACAACGTTGAACGTGAGACTACCATCATTTTATAGACAATCAGCTTAGCAATACATACCGTATTTTTCGGACTATAAGGCGCACATAAAAGCCTATGATTTTCTCAGAAATCGAAAGTGCGCCTTAGGCCTCGTTCACACGGCTTATTCTGCCGCGTATTGGTGCCGTACTGCGCGCTGGATTTGCGCTTCAGTACGGCGCCAATCCGCGGCAGCAATTACGGTAATCCACTGCTCTCATAGAGAACAGTGGAATCCGTCGCTCCTCCCCGCTCGGCGAATCTGCCGCGGGGGGAGAAAGTGACATGAACATTATTTACGGCGCGTACGCGCTGTCAACACTGCATTGTCTATGGGGCCGGGAGCGGCGCCCCCGCCGCGCTCCGGCCCCGCCCCCGTCCCGCCCCTTATTCACGGCAGATTTGTGCGCTCAATACGGCGCACAAATCCGTCGGGAATAAGCCGTGTGAACACGGCCTTATAGTCCGATGCGCCTTATATATGAATCACTTCTTCACTTGGGATTTTAGGCTTTGTTCAGAACGTATTAGGTACAGCTAGTTTAGTGACACTGATTTGTAACTGATTTGCAACTGATTTGCAATAGTAAATACGTTCCGAAATCAGTTACAAATCAGTTGCAAATAAGTGTCACTAAGGCCTCGTTCACACGGCTTATGCTGCCGCGGATTGGCGCCGTACTGCGCGCCCGATTTGCGCTGCAGTACGGCGCCAAACCGCGGCAGCAATTACGGTAATCCACTGCTCTCATAGAGAACAGTGGAATCCGTCGCTCCTCCCCGCTCGGCGAATCCGCCGCGGGGGAGAAAGTGACATGCACATTATTTACGGCGCGGACGCGCCGTAAACAATGCATTGTCTATGGGGCCGGGAGCGGCGCCCCCGCCGCGCTCCGGCCCCGCCCCCTGTCCCCGCCCCTTATTCACGGCGGATTTGTGAGCTCAATACGGCTCACAAATCCGTCGGGAATAAGCCGTGTGAACACGGCCTAAGGCTATGTTCACGCAGCTGATTTCAGAACTGATTCACGTCGGATTTCCAATGTAAATACGTTCCGAAATCAGTTGCAAATCAGTTGCAATTAAGCTTCACTAAGTGTGACACGTATTTCGCGATACGGCACGGAAATATGTACATGTATTGACTTTTGGTACAACTTTACAAGTCGAGAGTTAGGCCTCGTTCACACGGCTTATTTCGCCGCGTATTTGCCGACGGATTGACGATCGTCAATCCGTCGGCAAATCAGTCAGAAACAAGTCACAGCCTATTTTCTATTGATTTCAATAGAAAATACGGCTCGTCGTTCACACGACGCGTAGTTCCGTGCCGGATTGCCGCCGCGGATTGACGACGGCAATCCGGACGGAAAAACAATGTGCATGTCAATTATTTACGGACGGATTCACCACCTTCAATGATTGGAGATGGTGAATCCGTCGGGAAATCAGTTACAAATACGAGCCACACTTAGTGGCACTTATTTGCAACTGATTTTCAACTGATTTCAGAACGTATTTACGATCGGCAATCCGATTTAAATACGTTCTGAAATAAGCCGTGTGAACATAGTCTTATTGTGAAAGTGTTGAATGAAGCTTGGCTTGCGGTCTGAGCTTTGTTTCATTTAATGTGCCGCGCCTTATAATCCAGTGCGCCTTATATATGAACCAAGAAGACTTAACAGGCGCTCATTGATAATGCGCCTAATAATCCGGTGCGCCTTATAGTCCAAAAAATACGGTACATTTAACTTGCAACTATTTAGCATATACTTCGTTATACAGGTTTTTGTCATATAACTGCATTGTTAGGCTTCGTTCACACTGCTTACCTGGGCGCTGATTGGAGCCGTACTGCGCGCCGCATTTGCTCTGCAGTACGGCTCCAATCCGTCCCAGTGACTACGGTAATCCACAGTTCTCAGAGAACTGTGGATTCCGTCTCTTCTCCCCGCTCGGCGAATACGCCGAGGGCAGAGAAAGTGACACGTGAATTATTTACGCCGTGTACGTGCCGTAGATAATGACCGTCTATGGGGCCGACGAGGTCCGTCCCCGCAATTACGCCGGCAATAAGCCGTGTGAACGAGGCCTTAAAGGGGTTTTATCGTTACAAAGATCATGTCTCAGATTATGGGGACAGTAAAAATAAGCACTTTTGTAATTGGGTTGCATTACCTCTGTCACTTGGTTTAGCAGATATGAGCTTCTCTGTAAATCTGTGTTCTATTTCTGCCGTTGCTGGTCGGAACGCCCCCCGGTCGGCTCCCGCTCCCTAGACACGCCCCCTGCACTGAGATTGGCTGGCTGACATTTCATTCAGCCTGTTAGGATACGCCCCTAGACAGGCAACGCCCCGACCACGTCCCCGCGTTGTGATTGGCTGCCTGCACACTGTGTTTACTCCCCTCTGAGCTGTTAAAAATCGATAGTGAAACCAAGGTCTGCTGGCTCTATGTACATCTCCCAGCTCTAGGGTGATGATCTGGGCAATTACTGGCTGTTTAAAGGGCTTTTGCCAAGAGGTTGATTCACCTCCTCACAGATCCAGTCCTTAAGCTGCTTGTGTATTGCAGTGCTTAGGTGATCAGCTCTGCAAGTTCAAGCCCCATCATTAGTTTTTTTTTTTTTCTTTTAGAAATTGTACACATATGTAAATATATGAAAATATATGTGTAGACAGCTATAATTTTATTCATATACACACACAAAGCTCCCCTATATAGTCTGCCATCCTCACAGTCACACCAAGCACTTCCAACACATGTGATACAATGCATATACTCTGGGGGGTGAGACATGATATGGGGGGAGCTATGTTTGTGTATATATATCATTATAGAGATTGACATATATATTTTAGGTCTCTCTACATATGTGTAGAATTTATTGGGGGGGGGGTATACTCTGTGAGGGGACTAGAACTCCAAACCCCTTCGTTGTAAAAGCAATGCTCTACCGCTGCACCACCAGCCCAAGGTAGTCATAGCCTGCACAGGGTCTTCTCTCAAAGCTGATTGCTTCTCTCCCCATTGTTTTCACTGGCATGTCACTGACAGCAAGCAGAGATCTGTACATGAAGCTGACATTTGTCCTTGCTGTTGAGTAAAGATCTCTGCCTGTTGTCAGTACAATTTGGGTGAACACCACTAGAACAGAAGTTAAAGCTGCTGGCTTTCAGTGTCATTTGTGTGTAAACTAAGAGATATAATAGGTGCTTGCTGCAGCTTGTGGAGCCTCAAGGCTGCAGACATAAGCAGGCAGGAGGCTACAGAGCTGTTATATCCAGACAACCTTCTGCATCCCCCTGCTTCAAACAAAATGATGATGTCACAGTTTTTCAGTGAGGGAGACACGCCTGCTGACAGGAGAGACACGCCCCTGGATTTCAAACTCAATCTGAGAAAATTAGCTGAACAGCCCGAACAGCTCAAACGATAAAACTCCTTTAATGTTTTGCTTATTATTATTTTGTTAGTATTTTGTACTTTGGCTTTCAACACTGCCTGAATCCTTCTCTGCTCTGGATCAGATTCAAGCATGTCTCAACCGAAATCTGATCACAGGTCTCTTCTACAACGTTCCCACTGTTGGTGCAGACTGGACTTTGATACGAATACAGCTTTTTCTTCATCTCTGCCCACAAGTGTTTGAGGTTTGGGAACTGTGGAGACCAATACAGCAACTGTACTTCATGGTCATTGAATCATTTCTTCACGAAACTCGCCAGATACTCTGGGTCATTGTCCTGCTGGAACACTATGTCCTCCTTTTCATACCCATAGTACTCGAGTGTATGAAGTAACTCATTTTGTAGGACACTCACATATAGTTCAGCATTGAGATCAACATTGATCTTGTTCAAGTATCCAACACCTTTGGATACCCCATATCATCAGGCTTCCTCCACCGAACTTGACAATTTTTCGATCCGATAACCCTATTCTTCCTAACCCATTTGCACCCATCAGAGCCCACTCAATTGACTTTCGTCTCATCACTCCAAATCACCTCTTTCCAGTCTTTTACTGTCCACTTTTTGTACTTCTTAGCAAACTCGAGCCAATGCTTTTGATGACGAGACTTTAGTCGAGGCTTCTTCACCTTTTTTGGACCACTATTCCAGATCTGTGTAATGCGTGTTGCATGAACATCTGTGATCTTACTCTGCCAAAGCATACAAGCCACCTCCACTGCAGTGTTTGGGCTTGTTCACACGACGCAAAACGGATCTAACAATTGTCAGTGTGATTAACATTGAGTCCAATGGCAAAAGCACATCGCCGTTCCCACGAGAGATCGGTGATGCGCTTTTGAGAGCTCTTCTGCACTGTGCTTTTCGGATCCGCTTTAAGAATTGACATGTCAATTCTTCTTGCGTTCTACGCAAGTGAAAGCCAATAGAAGATAATGGAGTGCGCTTTTGGCACCTGTCCAAAAGCGCTCCCCACTCTAGGAACGTATCGGTGGCGCTTTGCTTCCTGAAAGCGGATGCGAAAAGCGCAGTGGGTAGTTTTGGAGTCGGATGGACTCAGAGTGGAACACCTCTCCTGTCACCATCTAGGAGACCTTTCCTGGATATTTTTTTGTGAATTGAATAGACGTGTTTGGTATGTAATCATATACTATATTTTTGGGAGACAAGACACAAGATAAGTAGTTTCCTAGATATGTGGACCCCACTGAGTCCCGGTGAGGACGAAACGCATTTCGGGGATCTGTTATAGTAGTGTTGGACGGAGAGATCCACATTAGGATACTGGAGGTATCTATACTAGGATACTGTTTGTTCGTCTATTTTTATTCATATGCTGATACATAAGAGATTTCGGAATATATATGTATCATACATCACACATATCCACATGTAAAGATAGAGGAGAGTTGATATATTTGTGTATCTTCATAAGTTAACACTCAAGAGAGAAGGATCTGTTTTTGCGGGGTCGCTCTTATCGTGGCGGTTACGCTGTTAAGGGAACTACTCCTGAGTGTAATCGAGGTGACAAAAAGTGACTGGATTGATATGATATATATAGGGATTTTGTGTTTTGGATATTTGTAAATACTTTTTTAGAAACATGTTATTAAAAGTTACGTTTTAGTAGGAATTTCTTTGTGGTGGATTATAGTATTACTATTAATTCCTTACATTTTGGGATATTGGTGGATTAGTGGAACTGACAGACTTTTTAATGAGTCAACTTGGCTTTTGAGTGGATGGACACACTTCATTTCGTGTTCTTCCAGCTGTCATGGCATCACATGATGCAGTTTGCCAATTTTCCTGGCGAAGACACCATTATCGATGAGCTGGATGATGCTGCTTCACTTTTCTTGGGAAATGTTTTTCATGGCTCGATTAGAACCAGTGACCTTTTGCTTGGAAATCAACCTAAAAAAACTATTAGGGAATGTGAGAACAGGTTGTAATTTGTAGTACACAAGAAGAAAAAAATTGCTCCACCACCAGGAGCAAAACAGTAACAATGCAATTACATAAGAGAAATCTGCATAACTAAGCATATGCTAAATAGTTGCAAGTCAAATTTAACTATGAGATGGCCAAAATAATTTTCTATAAAATGATTGTAGTCTCAAAACTGTAGTAGATGGTAAGATATGGAACCTGAAAACCACAAGATCAAAACGCTGTTACCCTTTTGCTTGTCAGCGTAAAATATATTGACTGCTTTAGAACACAAAAGCTTTAATGAATTGTAAATATGCAACATGCTCTGCAGTAAGTGGGAAAAAACAGTTTACAACAACGTACTGAATAACATTTGTGGAGTCTATGAATTTGTTCTGAGAAATAGTATCTCCTCCATCAGATCCTCCTTCATAGATGACCTCAAATCGAATCTCATTATTTCCAAAGTAGATAACGAACTCTCTACTCTAACTTGGGTGGGCAACATCTCTAACAATTTCAGGTTATAAAGGAATTGCCTCGTGCACAGTCAGTTCTGATGAACAGTTGAACTCTTCTACTTCTGAAAAATTTTGCTGAAATGTGGTCAATCTGTTTGCTACGGAGTGGAATCTTTTCCCCTGTGGCAACACTTTGCCTGCTCCAAGTCATCCAAATACTTTTAAAAATCAAACTCCTCATCTGATGAGGCTGAATATATGGTAGAAGTACCACTGGCAAGACCCCATTCCTCTTGGCACTGCATTGAACTATACCAATTTATTATATATTTTGGGACTCGGTCTATTTTATAACGACTCCCAATTCCACCAAAATGGCCACTAGCTCCAACTCCACAGTAGTGATACACACACACCTCACAAAAAGTTAGGGATGTTTGTTTTTTGGTTGAAATTTCAGGGAGAACATAAACTTTCTTGAAAATTTCTGTAAATGAACTAAATAAGACCAATCTCTTAACTCTAGAATGCAAGTCCAACTGTTCAGTGTTTCAGTACTTTTTGCACAATTTGCTGATCCCTAACAAGGTGCTTAATGGCAAAATTCACAGCAGGCGTTTGATCTGTAATTCACTTTTTGACATCATGAGACCTTACAACTAATCACAGTACAATGCCATTACGAGGCTTCAAGCAGGATTCTCTCAGATGGACGTGGCCACTGAGCTTAGTGTCACAGTGTCATCAGATCGTTGCAACAGAGATACTGAGAGACTGGAAGAGTCACAGATAGGCAAAGAAGTGGATTGGCTTTGGCATCACCACACACTGATGGCTGCCTCACTGTAAACAATGCCCTGGAGAACCGGATGATGAATCCCACAGAACTCCAGGCACGTTTAAGGGAGAGGAGAGGCAATCAAGTGTCAAATCAAATTTGAAACCAGTTACATCAGCGTGGTCTGTGTGCTAGATTACCGTCAAGGGTACCTGACCACACCACCAGGCATAGGCATCATCATCTAGCATGAGTCAGGGAGCATCTATGCTGGATGAGGGACCAGTGGTCCTCAGTGGTGATCAATGATGAAAGTCTGTTTAATCTGAGCAGAAATGATGGGCACCAATGATGATGGAGATGTCAAGGAAAGTGCTATGCATCAGCCAGATCAACTGGTCAGGTACCCTTGCCAGTCGTCTAGCACACAGACCATGCTGATGTAAATGCTTACAAATGGTCTGATGTGACACATGGTTGTCCCTCGTTTCCCTTGAATGTTACTGAAGAGATATATATTCTCCAACTGTCCTCCCATCTGTCCTCTCTCTTCTTGACCCACTGCAATCTGGTTTTCGATCCCATCACTCTACAGAATCCGCCCTAACCAAAGTCACCAACGACCTAGTAACTGCTAAAGCCTCACATCAATACTCTATTCTTCTCCTCTTAGACTTATCCTCTGCCTTTGACACTGTTGACCATTCCCTCCTGCTACAAATCCTCTCATCCCTCGGCATCACGGACTTGGCCTTTTCCTGGATCTCCTCATACCTCACGCAGTGTGTCTCACTCTCAAACCACCTCCTCCTCTCGCCCTCTCCCTGTTGGTGTCCCCCAGGGGTCAGTCCTGGGTCCCTTTCTCTTCTCTATCTACACTCTTGGTCTGGGTCAGCTCATAGCATCACATGGCTTTCAAAACCACCTGTATGCGGACGGCACGAAACTTTACATCTCTGGCGCAGACAGTAACTCTCTACTGTCCCAGATCCCAGACTGCCTGTCGTCCCTATCCTCCTTCTCCTCCCGCCTCCTAAAAAATTAATGTAGAGAAAACTGAATTCATCATCTTTCCACCATTGCCCAGCAAATCAATTTCAAGTTACTAACCATGACCTACAAAGCTCTCCATAGCCTCTCTCCTCCTTATATCTCTGCCTTAATCTCCAGATATCTCCCCTCCCTTTCATCAGCTTCAAAAGCAACCTGAAAACCCATGTATTCAGGATAGTCTATAACCTACAATAACCCCGCTGTCACTACACCCTCCACAAACACGTCTGCCCCTCACCTTCTGTCTTTCCCCCTTCCTTTTAGGTTGTAAACCTTCATGGGCAGGGTTCTCTTTCCCTCTGTACCTGTTAGTCCCATATTGTCACCATTGTACTTGTTTGACTTATGTTACGTATGTAACCTCTTTGAATGTACAGCGCCCTTGGAATTATTAAATAAATAATATAAATACCCATACTTACTGTAGAAAGTTACAATATTAGACAAACGCACAAGCTAATGTAGAAGGAGCAGCACTCTGCTACAACGCTGAGTACAGGATACAGTGATGTGTTTGGATGAGACATCTTCCTTCCATTCCCCGAAGGATCTGCTCTCTGCTCCACGAGTGAGTTGGTGGTGCGGTATTGGTTTCCCTCAAACCCCACCCTCCCCATAGCTGTAGCGGCAAATGAAGGTTTTTCAAAGAGAGGTTTCCAACTAAGACTTCATTAACATAAAATTTCCTGGCTCTGTCGCAGGTATCCATTGGGATACCTGTATTCTAAGGAACTACAGAAAACGGAGGTCTTAGTGCACAAAAAGGCTTTTCTGTTTTTAAGGTTATGTCTATACGGCAATAGTAAAATGCTGTTGGAAATTGCCATACCACGATTATGCAGTTGGTTTTCAGCTACCCCTTTAACATTGAAGTGTAATAGAATTGGCTGTAAAATGGCAATTTATACAACACGTTCAATAAGCCGATGGTTTTGAAATCCAGCAGTAGCAAATTCGAGCTCTGTAGACTACAGCTCATATTTTCTATTGCAGTCTATGGGGATGGATTACAGTCAGATTTTTGCGGATTCTAAATACTGAATCCGCTTAAAATGGTGACCAAAAAACAGTGCTGTGTAGACATGGCCTAAGACTTTTTTCATTGCTCATTTCCCCTGTAGCTGACGTATAAACCAGGGGAATACAGCCTTAATCAGAGACTAACAGCCAGCTCTCTACTCCTGCAGCTTCATGACTTGCATGCATCACATACAGACTGCTGCTTATGGCCCACTCCTCTCTTACATACAGACTACTGCTGAAGATTTCCTCGGTCACCAATATACTGCTGCCCATGCCCCATTCCTCTCTCACATATAAACAGCTGTTAATGGTTTCCTCGGTCCCATTTAGACTGCTTATAGCCCCTTTCCTAGAAATGTTCTGCTTCAGTTTCCCCCTCTCACCTATATACTACTGCTGATGGTTTCCTCTATCACAGATTACTTATAGCCCTCTCACCTATATACTAATGCTCTGGTCCTCATCTCTCACACTCCTGCTCATATTTCACAGCTGCTGTCGCTCACTCACTGGTCACCATGTTCTTGTCCTCACAGAGCCCCATCTACCTCCCTATTACTAGATATAGGGCTCCTCCTCCTTCATGGTTTTGTGCTGTGCAGTGTACTGTAGTTGACCTATAGGACCTTTGGTTACATCATAGATACATGATAAAGGTCCTGTAAGTGCTAATCAGAACTACAGTGCAGGTAAGGATAGTGCAAAAGCACAGCAAAATATAGCAGCCTCCCTGCCCCTCCATACTGCTCAACTGTGTCTGCATCCAGAAGATGCAAACACAAATAAAAATGGCATCCTGGAGATTCACTGCCAGTGGCTACGTCTGCAGAAAGGGGGGCTCTCAGGCAACTGGAATCTCCTGCTAAATGCGTCACTGGGTTGGTAAGTGCAGGTCAATGAATTCACTACAGCCTAAATAATTAAGTGTGAAGTCCCCCACTACTGGTACACATCTGTAGATGGCATAATATGTGATGTGGTCATCCAACCACATGGTGGGAATATTGATGTTATAAATAAAGACACCCTAAGGGGCCGTTAACACGGCTTATTTCGGCGCGGATTGGCGCCGTACTGCGCGCCGGATTTGCGCTGCAGTACGGCGCCAATCCGTCGCAGTAATTACGGTAATTCACAGTTCTCATAGAGAACAGTGGCTCCGTCGCTCCTCACCGCTCGGCGAATCCGCCGGGCGGGGAGAAAGTCACTTGCACATTATCCAGGAGCAATACGCGCCGTGGATAATGCAAGTCTATGGGGCCGGCGGGCCGCGCCCCCGCCCCTTATTCAAGCCGGAATTGCGAGCGCAATCCGGCTTGCAATTCCGGCTTGAATAAGCCGTCTGAACACGGCTTAAGGGAAATATATAAAAGATACATAACTTGCCAAAAATATGTATTTACAAAAGAAAACTGCATGTGTGAATACAGATAACGGTATAAAAGGCTTGAATAAAAATTACCGAATATACTCGAGTATAAGCCGAGATTTTCAGCACAAAAAATGTGCTGAAAAATCCGTCCTCGGCTTATACTCGAGTCACAGTCGGCGCTCGGGCGCTGCGATGACCCGGGCGCCGGCAGGGACCAGCAGAATCCCGAGTAAGGCCGTGTTCACACGGCTTATTCAAGCCCTAATTGCGAGCCGGATTTCGCCCGCAGTTACAGCTTGAATAAGGGGCGGGACTCGCGGCTGTCCGGAGTTTCCGGCATAGGCAGCGTGTGTCATCACGCAGCATGCGCGGCCTGATGACATCACCCGTCTGTGCCGAGAAGACAGAGGAGAGCGCCCAGGAGACCGGACAGCGAGGGAGTGAGGCAAGTGTTTGTATTTGGGTTTTTTTTTTTTTTTTATAACCTGCCTGTGGGGGACATGTACCTGCCTGTGGGGGACATGTACCTGCCTATAACCTGCCTGTGGGGGACATGTACCTGCCTATAGCCTGCCTGTGGGGGACATGTACCTGCCTATGGGGTACATTAAACTGCCTATACCTGCCTATGGGGTACATTAAACTGCCTATGGGGTACATTAAACTGCCTATACCTGCCTATGGGGTACATTAAACGCCATACCTGCTCTATGGGGACTTAAATGCCAACCTGCCTATGGGGTACATTAAACTGCCTATACCTGCCTATGGGGTACATTAAACTGCCTATACCTGCCTATGGGGTACATTAAACTGCCTAAACCTGCCTATGGGGTACATTAAACTCCCTATACCTGACTATGGGGGACATTAACTGCTATACCTGCTATGGGTACATAAACCTATACCTCCTATGGGGAATAAATGCTAAACCTGCCTATGGGGTACATTAAACTCCCTATACCTACCTATGTAATTTTATTGGTATCCATTTTTATATTTGAAATGTGCAAGTAGCTGCTGCATTTTCCCCCCTAGGCTTATAAAAGTTTTCCCAGTTTTTTGTGGCAACAGTAGATGCCTCGGCTTATTATACTCGTGTATATACGGTATTCCAGGCTTCCCAACATTTGCCCAGACATATTTTTACTCAATTAAAAAAAAAGTGACAAGTGCAGCATGTCTGTTATGCCTGCCACACAGACAAGGGTATACAAAGTGCAATAATGTCACCTTAACCCTGTTTGAGGACATCTCACAACCTAGCAACATTTTATACCAGTGATGCCATATAAAACGCTTTGTGAATAATGTGAGAAATTCCACCGTAGAGAGATGATACACACAACAGAATAGCAGAACAGTTACAGCATTTATGGGTCTCATGACAATAGGCAAATAAAAGCAACCGTCATAATTCACAAGATACGGATCACACAGATACTAGAGTAATTTTACCCATCAGATGTTCTGACTCTGCCGAGTGTTAAATTACAGGCCCTATTTACCATGAATGGAGGCAATCGGAGCGTATTCAGCTTTAAGTGCCTACTAGCAATTTAATACCATTGTTGTAATACACAGCAGCAGAACACACACCGCAAGCAGCGTCGCCTGTCTCATCCTGGGGATGATGGAGGATAGGCAGAAATACATGTTCTGTAAAATTAAAAATGTAAGATATTAACTTTAAGATATTAAGTTTTTAAATATAGAGCTCTGTCTGAACATCATATTGTTCTAGTATTTACACCATACAAGAAAGGCTTAGATACCTACCTGGAACTAAAGAATATTAATGCATATGTAGCCATGTAAAATTCTGGATCCTGGCTGCTGGAGGCTCTGGGGTCAGAGATACGGTCTCCACTGGAGCAGATTGGTTCTTGCCTTGTGGGTTTCAAGGTAATTAACCAGTGGTGAGGATGGGCATAATGTCCTTGTCTCTCTCCCATCACCCACATTTTCCCCACCGATGGTTGAACTTGATGGACACGTGTCTTCTTTCAACCGTACTATGTAACTATTGCTCCAAACTGAGTACAGGCAGTCCCCGAGTTATGAACAGGATAGGGACTGGAGGTTCTTAAGTTGAATTTGTATGTATGTCGGGACAGGTATATTTATTAAATGGAACTCCGGCACCAATGTTTTCTTTTTTAGTTTTGGATAGTGCAGGGAAGGGTTTTTACATTTGTTTTTCTGTCTGTGCTCCTGTTTAGAAGATTTCACCTCAATTTCACCTTATGTGCTGCTGTGGCATGCTGGAACTTGTCGTTTCACAGCTACTATTTGCTGTGGAACATGCAACTACAAGTGCCAGCATGTCCCATAAGTCTCCGTTTGTAAATAGGGTACAGATGTAAGTCGGGACGTTATAAGTCGGGGACTGCCTGGAATTTCATGTGGTTACCTAACTTGTGAAATTGTATTTCTTGCTACAGGCCTCCCCATAGATGATGCTCTGTATCACACCTTTTTTACCCAAGTTTTTAAATATAGAGCTCTGTCTGAACATCATATTGTTATAGTATTTACACCATACAAGTGGCATAAACAAATTGATACATCTCCCCCATACATCTCAAAATCCCTTGCTTTCCTTCACTACATATCTTGTGCCTCCAACCTGTGGCTCCCCAGATGTTGTGAGACTACAAATCCCATCCTGCCCAGATGGGATTTCTAGAGCTACACACTGGAGACCATGACTGTGGAACAAAAACAAAATTGTCTGTTTCAGACAACACTAGAGGGAGATCTGTGCATAGGAATTTTCACAGCTACATTGATCTCAGAGGAAGGTATAATTTTATGCACTTGGCTGCCTTTAGTTCTGGAAGCAGTAAACAGCCATGGATCTACATCAGAAAGCAGGACAACTTTAAAGGCAGGAGCCCTAGCGGTGGTGTGGTCTGCACCTGTAGTAAGAACTCCACTGGATCAGATGTCATCTGCAGCAGCAGCATTACATAAGGGTGAATTCACACATGATTTGTTGTTGTTTTTGTTTTTTTTGTTTTGTTTTGTTCCAATAATATAAATGGGGTTCAAAGAAATCCAGGCACTTCAGAGAAATGAAACAGAAGAAAAACCCTTAAGGGCCGTTCACGCGGCTTATTTTGGCGCGGATTGGCGCCGTACTGCGCGCCGGATTTGCGCTACAGTACGGCGCTAATCCGTCGCAGTAATTACGGTAATCCACATTCTCATAGAGAACAGTGATTCCGTCGTTTCCTCCCCGCTCGGCGAGAAACTGACATGCACATTATCCAGCGCAATACGCGCCGTGGATAATGAAGTTCATGGGCCGGCGGGCCGCGCCCCCCCGCCCCTTATTCAAGCCGGAATTGCGAGAGCAATCCGGCTCGCAATTACGGCTTGAATAAGCCGTGTGAACACGGGCTTAGGCCTTGTCCCCACGGCACAGGTTTTCAGCCGGTTTTGAAAACTGTCTGCAAATCAGCTGACAAACTTCAAAATGGATGTATATGGAAAACCTGCGCAGCGGTCCCCACTGCACAAGTTTTCCGCCCGGCGGTTATTCAGACCGCCGGCAGTCCGAAAAACATGGAACATATTCATTCTTCCGTACGGAGAAAAGCCGCCCCCCTCGGCAGTGTGCACATACCGGTCGGATAAACCGTTTGGACGCGCCCTTAGTGACTTGTTTCCTGAAGTATCGCAGGACAAAGCATTAGAAGGCACTCGTGAAATCAGTAAGAATCTGTTGCACCCACTTATAAGGTCATTCTTATTTTGGTGACAGAACCCCTTAAACAGCAGACGGGCAGATTTTTCCCCAATTTGTTACAGATTTTTCTACATGGATTTCTACGGGAGAAGGCAAAATATGCAAGAAAGGTTTAACTGCAGATTTTAGTGTAGATGTTGCTTTCTCCCAAGCCAATGTAGAAAAAGCCCCCGTAAAATCCATAACAAAACAAATGTGCAGAAAATCTGCCCCGTATGAACATACCTGAAATAAAATCTACAGCAGACAACCCCTTTAGGAATATGTTTTCTTAAATTAGTTTTAATTTTTAAAGGGTTTAAATAGATTAACTAAGCCTGACAAGAATTACAACGGATGTATTGTTCCCAGTGTCGCCCTGCGTCCTCATGGGAATTTAGCTTTTTTTAAAAACCCTGTTCAAGGCATATAAACATTTTGCATTTACAATCCATAAAAATGGTGGTTACGTTCATTGTGTACGTAAATTTCCGCTGCCAGGGACAAATGCAGAAAAATTTCTCTATCCTTATGGTTCAGAAAAGAAAAATCCTTATGCAACCAAACGAATGCTCTGCTGTATTAATGGAAAAATCACCACATAATCTAACACCAGTGATGGCAGCGGTTGGTGGTTGTAGTCCACTTAAGAAGCAAAGGGAGTGGGTTCCGGGGGCCCACAATGTTAGTGCCAGAACACAGCCACCAGAGCCCGGCACCACACAGGCGTATAAAGTATAGAATTACATCTTTTGTTTTTCGTGCGAAAAAAAAAACTACATTCCAACTTTCAACAGTTCCCCAAAAGCCTTGAAGGGGTTTGGGGTTTTTATAACTATCAAAAGCTTTTATAGTTACTTACGTAACTGAAAAATTTAGAAATTAAAAAAATTTATTGCATTACTTAGCCTGCACTGATCTGAAGTTACAGCCTGTATTACTCCAGAGCTGTAATCACAGCTCAACAAAATCTCCCAGCAACACCTGTTAGTTCAGCGATTGCACCGGTGATTGGCATTAGCTTAGTTAATGGCAATCTGAGAAATGAAGTAGGCCACTGAATTTTTGGGGAAAATACTATTAAATTTTTACACACACATAAAACCTATTACTGTTTTCGCGTCACAAGCTTGTTGTCTACCAAAAAAAAGAACTAAGTAGGGGAGTTCCCGGATATAAATGCTGGTTAGAATTTGGGATCAATACTTAAGACAGTGTTATTACTAGGTTACTTAAGTTTCTATGTTTATCTATAAATAAACTGTAAAAATAAGGCTTGTTACATGGGGTTTTTTCCTCTTATGAAAAGCTTTTTAGAAACGTCTTTTGGGACCGACAGGACAACCCAAGGGGGCATCTAACAATTACGGAATTATCGCTGCCCGGCAAAACGGGAACGCGCAGCAGCGTGTTCACATGAGAGATCCCACTGGTTTTGCCCGCCTGTCGAGTCTGTTTTTGCGGTGCATCAAAAATTGCATCAAATTTTTTGATTGGGTCCGTAAAGCGGACCCGACAGGCGCAGGGCTCTTTGCTGCCCATAGCAACCAAGCAGGGTTCCCCTTAATTTTTTCCATAGCACTATATGAAATGATAGGGGAGCTCTGATTGGTTGCTATGGGCAACAAAGTGAATTTTAGACCTAGACCGTTTTCATACATGTGGCCCTTAGTTGGAGCCATATACATGACTGAACTTTTTCCCTGGCTTTATTTCATTTGTAGCAAAAACAATTCTGATTTGTTATGTTCTGCCTGGGAGTAAGTACACGGGGAGCAGAGATAACAGCTGCTATGGGACACCACAGCTGGGGATGGTCAGTTTACTTATAATAATGAATTTGGGCACAGAAATCGTGAACAGGACATGGGGAGAGGAGCAGAGGAAAGTGTTAGAATCATTACAAAGTGAAAAACCATATAGAGTTGTAACATTTTTCACGACTGCTTTGTACTCGGAGCCCCATTTTGCTGGGCTCTTTGCCAATGGTTAGCACGCAATACATTGGATTTATAGAATAAATGGAATCACAGTTGGTACAAAGACACTTACAGGATAATAGGCAGCATCCATTCACTTCTACCAAGTGACCGCTGCCCACAGAACAATACGGTCCATGAAAATGTACCAGTCCATTAAAAGAAAGTGAAAGAGTTGCCCGGCACATACTATGCAAGCACCGACCCCAGGAACATGGCAGCTCCTACAGGTGCAACACTGCGAACTAAGTCATCAGCTCGCTGCACAAGTCCTCCCACCCTGCAGGTACCTGAATATCGCTGCACAAGTCCTCCCACCCTGCAGGTACCTGAATAGCGCTGCACAAGTCCTCCCACCCTGCAGGTACCTGAATAGCGCTGCACAAGTCCTCCCACCCTGCAGGGACCTGAATAGCGCTGCACAAGTCCTCCCACCCTGCAGGTACCTGAATATCTTGACGATGAGGCAGGCGATGAGGAAGGTGCTGAAGCCGCACACGAAGATGAACACGCTCTTGATGGTGGGCATGTACTGCGCTATGTTATTGAAGCGGGTGGCCCTGGCAGTGTCATTGCCCTGTGCGGTGTGCACAGTGCTATTCCCGGGCACAGGGGTGACAGCCTCCCCCTGCTCCCGCCTGTACACAGCGCTGGCCAGGGCGGCACACAGCAGCAGGCACACGCCGCCGCTCCGCACTATGCCCCTCATCTTCTGCCAGTCACGTGCACTGGGCGCAGCTGAAGCCTGCGGTGCCCCGGAGTGTGCGCTGCGGTCCCGGCGGTCGGAGCCTCGGCTGCGGCTCTCCTCCACTGCAGGAAATGGGAGCTGGAACCCGGAAGGGTTTTACACCACGTTGCAGTGAATCATTTGATGAGGGGCACAGGGGAGGGCTGAGGAGAGAGGGCACTGACAGGACTACCCCGAGCCTGGAGTCTGCTCATACACGGAGCTCAGCACTGGCAGCGCTCATACACATGACTGCATTCCTATTATTATCACTGCCTTTATTCAGCCCTCTCAGCTCTCCAGGACGATGGTTTATTACCTATAAGACATATAACGACTGATATTCAATATAACATTCTCATCTCCCCGAGACAAAAGGGCTATTATTAATATTATTATTACTTATAAGACATATGATAACGACTGATATTCAATTTCATTCTCATCTCTCCAAGACAAATGTGCTATTATTAATATTACTTATAAGAAATATGGTAACAACTGACATTCAATATGTCATTCTCATCTCCTCGAGACAAAAGTGCTATTATTATTATTATTATTATTATTATAACTGCTGACAGTTAATATCCCATTCCAACAGTGTTGATTATTATTATAAACATTATAAGGGTGCTTTCACATGGAGTGTTTTTGGTGCATTTTTTTACATGTTTTGTCGCTTTGTTTTTTTGCAGAAATGCACAGCATTAATTGCTGTGTATTTCTGCAAAAACACGTCAACAGCACACCAAAAACCGCTCCCTGTGAAAGCACCGTAACTCCTGATATTTAATATTTAATTCAACCTAGGTGTTCCATATTTGAGTTAAAGGGAACCTGTCACATAGGTTATGCCCCCCTTGCTGAGGGCAGCACAAGCTAGTGACAGACCTGCTGTTCCCAGCACTGTGTCCCTGATTCTGTAAGATGCTGGAGTTTTAGAGTATTTGGTGCTCAAATCTGCAGTTTTCAGCCAGAAAAGAGTCAAAAAAAGAGTCAGTTTTTTTCAAACCCCGCCCACCTGAGGCTATCCCCGCCCACCTCAACTGATAAACCCTTTATTCGAATGAGAAAAGTGAAAAACTGCCCAGTGGGAGCTGTCTTTGGTGGGGGGGGAAAACCCCTGCTCTGAATAAGATTTAGCATTAACCCCTTAAGGCCCCGCTTTTTTTTTTTTCACACCCATTTTAAAATCTACATGTGTCAATTTATTGAGAAAAATTTTTGACACTTTTATTTTCCAGTGATTCAGAGTTGTTTTCTCTGACACTTGTTTTAAGTTAGTAAGAAATTTTTTATCCATACAACCCTGTTTTTTTTGAAAAATATAAAATTTCATGAAAATTTGAAAAAAATTTGCGATTTGAAAGTTGCAAATTTCGCGTAAGAAGATAATATTCACCAAAAATGGGTTTTTTTAACTAGATTACCTATGTCCACTATGGGTTTGGGGCATCTTTTTTTAAAATGTCTTTTTTTTTTTTTTGGACATTAGAGGGTTTTAAAATTTATAGTAATTTTCCTTTTTCAAGAAATTTGCAAAATACTTTTTTTTAGGGACCACCCCAGTTCTGACGTGGCTTTGAGGGCCTGAGTTAGATACCCCAAATAGTGACCCATCTGAAAAAATAGCCCTCTTAACGTTTTTACAAAAAATTTAGGAAGTTTGAAAACCCCTTTAGTATTTCAAGAAATTTAAAAGAAAGGGGGGTAAAATTTTTAAAATTTTTCACTTTTTTTGCAGATTTTCAATTTTTAAATCCTTTATTCATGGAATACGGTAAAGTGACTAGGAAAAAAGCAATTAATTTTGTTTCCCCCAGTCTGCCTTTTTTGAATATCCCTATGGGCCCCTAAGGCTTTTTTGGGCTAAAACCATAACCCCCAAATGGAGGAACCTATATACTCTGGGGTCTCATTTTCAATACGATTTTATTTAGGCGCCATTTCAGGTTTGGGGGCACCCTTTAGGTGCAAAACTTAAATAAACACCCCTAAAAGATGCATATTGGAACTACACCCCTTAAGGATATATCCGGGGTGCATTGAGAAAATTAGACCCCACAGGTGATTCAAAAATTTTTTTTTAGCATCATTTTTTTTTTTTCCTATAATCTGCAATTTTAGTTTAAAAAATTTTTCAAAATTAAAAGGGAATCCGGGAAAAAAGAACCCTAAAACTTTTTAAAGAAAATTTCTTAAAGTTCGGAAATACCAAAATGGGGGTGTAAACTGCTTTTTGGGGCCATGGCAGGGCGTTAGGGGGGAGCGCTTTTTGGGCTTTTGGAACGCAGATTTTGGGGGCCTGTCGATTTGCAAAGCCCCAAAGTAGCAGAAAGGGAAACCTCCAGAAAGTCCCCCATTTTGGGTTCAACACCCATCAGGGATCTATCTAGGGTTATTTGCATTTGAGGCACACAAGGGTTTCCCAAATTTTTTTTTTTTTGCATTGGGGAATTGAAAAAAGGGGGGAAAAAACGCAGTTGGTCATTGTTTTTTGATTTCAATTTTACAGCATTGCCCTTTTCGTGTAAATAATGTATAACTTACTATGGGGGGTCGGGGACAATTACAAAGAAAGTTTTATATAGTTTTTTCTGTTTTATTACTTTTTCACATAGAAAAACGTTTAAAAAAGGGGGTTTTTATGTTTGTCCTATTTGACGCCATAACTTTTTTTTTTGTGTGTGGGTAGAGCTGGTTTTTGGGCTTTTTTTTTGCGGATGGTTTTAAGTTTTTATTGGTTTCCATTTGGGGTCATATGATGCTATGTTCACTTTTTATTAAGGTTTTTTTGAGATGTTTTGAACAAAATACGCAATCTGGTAGTGTTTTTTTTTTTTTTTTATAGCGTCACTGTACGGTATATATGACATGTCTTTACTCAGCAGGTCAATACGATTACACCGATACCCAAGTTATTTTTTTAATGTTTTACTGCTTTTATACAATAAAAAAAAAACTTTTATTCAACCGAAATCGTTTTGCCTCGCCTGCTGAGAAACCATAACTTTTACATTTTTTTCTTGGAGTGTGTAGGGACTTTTTTTTGCGAGATGAGTTGACGTTTTTATTAGTATCTTTTTTTTGGGGGGACAAGGCTTTTTGATCCCCTTTTAAACCATTTTTTTGGAGGCCAGGGTTAAAAAAATAAGGGAATCCTAGTAGGTTTTTTTTTTTTTAACAGGGCTCACCCTGCAGTATCCCCTGATAAGTTTCTTTACTCTTTGGGTCCTATGATTTTGGCGATACCTTTTATTAGTTTTTTTATGTTGAAGACTTTAAAAAAAAAAAAAAAGTGTTTTTAGTGTGTAAAAACAATATTTATGCTCGCTATCTTCTAAGCTATACATTTTTTTTTTTCGTAACAGAGCTGCATAAAGACTTTTTTTTTTTGGGGGGTAAACTGAGTTTTAATTGTACAACTTTTGGGTTACTAGAAGTTTTTTGATCCCCTTTTTTTTCCATTTATGTGCTGCGGGGGGGATGAACAATAATCTTAATTTTTTGTGATTGTTTTTTTTTTTTTTTTTTTTTTTTTTTTACGCCTTTTTACCCTACGGGTTTTAATTTAACATGACATATTTTTAGGGCAGGTCGTTACACACGCGGCGAACCCCAAAAAGGGTACTTTATTTTTTTTTGATCTTTTTTGGGGCGATTGGCGTTTGTAAAGGGAAAAGGGCGGTGTACGATTTTTTTTTTTATGTTTGTGTTTTTTTTTACTTGTTTTTTCACTTTTTTTTACTTTTTTTTTACTTTTTTCCCCCTTTTTTTTTTACTTTTCCCTAGGGGATTTGTTTTAGAGATCTTAGTCCTATTCAATAGGAATGTAAGCTTGTTCTATGACTGGTTCCCATGACAACTGTCATCAGATGCCCCGGGGCATGCCCCCAGGGACAGGGGCCGGCATTTTTGACGTCACGACAACCCGGAAGGCATTTTATGCCTTTGGCTGTCTTAGGAAGGCAGGACTGCCGGATCGCGGATCCGTGCGTGCTGCTGCCCACAGGGGACGCAGGGGGGAGCGATCTCCTCCTGGTCTCCCCTTTGTTATTGCGAACCCGGGTCGGATAATTAAAGGGGGGTTTAAACCCCCCCCCCCCCCCCCCCCGGGGATCCCCGGGGTCGGGGCCGACGTGGGGATTCAGCTTAATATACAGCTGACACCCCGCCCGATCGGCGAAATCTGTTTAGGTTTGGCAATTCCTCAGGGGGTATCCTTCCCAGGTCGTTAACCCCCAAACGACCTGGCGTATGGATCCCCAAGGGGTTAAAGGGGTTAAATGTCAAAACTGTTGGAAAAAAGCGGTCTGCCATACCCCTTTTCTTTCCCCCAGCAAGGGGGGGATAAACTAGTGACAGGTTCTCTTTTATGGGGCACTGCATGTGTATTTGTTGCAGGTGAAAAAACATCTCAGCTGCAACAAACACACATAGGGCCACATGTATGAAAACTGTCTAGGTTTAAAATTCACTTTGTTGCCCATAGCAACCAATCAGAGCTCCCCTTTAGTTTTTCCAGAGCACTTTATAAAATGAAAGGGGCGCACTGATTGGTTACTATGGGCAACAAAGTGACTTTTAGACCTAGACAGTTTTCATACATGTGGCCCATAGAGTCCATTCACATGTAGTGCTTGAAATGTGATTTTTGCTGCATAGCTTAGAATTTCCCATGGTTTTACCATGACTAGCTGCAGTTCCGAGGTGAAGTTCACTAAAACAGTAAATTTACAATTTATGGCACAACTGCATGCAATTGTTGACACACTGCAAGATCTACATGTGATTGAACCCTTATATTTGTTGCCATTTATTTAATGGAACGGTTTTTCTTCTTTTAATGGCAGTAAACAGGTTATGTGTTGCCAACAATAATAAAACTGAATAGTTGCACAAATGATAGTAAGGTATAAATGATCTTTATGCAGCTGTAAACCCCTTACCAACATGTCATGTATGGGTACGTCATCATACCAGTAAGGAGCTGTAGAGCATAGATGGGACAGCTCCAATCCCTGCTGTTTAACCACTACGGGGTGCAAGCAGTTACCATGGCAGCTGGAAGCCTTATGAAAGCTTCAATAGCAGCCATGTTAGTTATTCTGTTTCTTTCTGCATCAAGCAGGAAGTATTAGAAGCGCCATTGCCATGAGCAGGTGGTGGAGCCGCTGGGTCACCACAAGAGAAGTAATCCAATAAAGGAGCAGGTGGCAGGCAATTGGTAATCAGGGATATGCAGGCCCTTTACATGTAAGGGCTGGTTCACACTGCTCATTCAAGCCGTAATTGCGGGACGGATTTCGCCCGCAATTACGGCTTGAATGCAAGCGGGGGCACTGCCCGCCGGCCCCATAGACATGCATTATCCACGGCGCGTATCCCGCCGGGATAATGAACATGTCACTTTGGAGGGGAGATGGAATCCATAGTTCTCTATGAGAACTGTGGATTACCGTAATGGCTGGGGCGGATTCTAGCCGTATTGCAGTGCAGTACGGCGCGCAATACGGCTGCAATCTGTCCCTGAAATAAGCCGTCTGAACGGCCCTTAAGGGTATGTACACTACGTGCCGCAATACATTGTGTGTTTCGGGAACTCGCGCTAACACGCGCGTACACCCGTGGCGCAACTCTCTGGCCCCATAATCATGCATTACTCACGGCGCGTATTCGCCGCAAATAATTGGGCATTGTCACTTTATCTTCCCTGCACGTTTCAATGCGATCGTATTTTTACGGGGCGGGGAGAGGAAGCATACTCCACAGTTCTCTATGAGAGCTATGGATTACCGTAATTATGGGGCGCATTTCCCCACGTATTAAGCGCCCCAAAATAAGCCGTGTGAACATACCCTTAGGGTATGTTCACACGGCGTGTTCAATACGTTTTTGGATACGTTTTTGATCCAAAAAATGCATTCAAAAGTGCTGCGTAAAACGCATTCAACACGCAGGTGCATGTCTGGATGTGTTTTTGCTGCAGGCAGCAGAAATGCACCCTATAGTTTAAATAGGTTGCCTGCTGCATCAAACAGATCAAGAATTGACATGTCAATTCTTTGAACGGATCAGAAAGAACCTCAGAAAAGACACATTAAAACCCTTATCTCTGAACGCTGATGCGTGTTTCACATTGAAAACAATGTAAATCACACTGCACATTGTTAGATGCGTATTTAGGTCCATTTTGGGTTCGAAACAAGGATCCAAACACGCATCTAAAAACGTATCCAAAAACGTATTGAACACGCCATGTGAATATACCCTCAGGGATAAGTATGAGCGTGCCGACCACGGGCAGAGACCGGAAATGAAGCAGGAGCAGGGAGAGGTGAGTACTGGCCAGGAAGGCAAGAGTAGTCAGAAGCGCATCTGCGATCTATAGCAGGGACGGCGGCGCTTCATGATATTAACCCCTCCTTAAGTCCCTTCTTCTTCTGAGTTTGCCAAAGACGAAACCTCCAGATGAGGTCTGGAGCATTAATATTTTCCTCAGGTTTCCAAGATTTCTCTTTGAGCCTGAATTACTTGCAGTCCTCAAGATAGTACCTTTTACCTCTAAGATGTTTTTCAGTCAGAATTTCCTGGACCTCATAGATGTCAGCAGAATCCGCTTTGGTAGAAGATGTCACTGGCTTTTGAGAAAAGCTGTTGAGAACCAGAGACTTTAGGAGAGAGACGTGGAAGAAATTCGGGATCCATCAAAGCAGACCGAATTTATCCGCCCTAGGACTGGGAAAGGTCTTAGGAAGAGAGGACCATGCTTGAGGCTAGGAATCTAGAAACACACGTAATTAGCAGACAGACAAACTTTATCTCCGGGATGAAATGTGGAGGAAGTCTTTTGTCTTTTTTTTTGTCTGCCTGTGCCTTGGTCCGGGAAGATGCTCAGAGGGGAGATCACTTTGCCAGATACCAGAAATTACCTGGACTTGGGAGTCCACAGCTGGAACAATCGAGGTGGTAGGCAGAGGAAGAGGGGGCCAGGGGTGTTGGGCGCAAACAATGACAAACGGGAAGCCCTGCGGGGTTTTGGAATCAAGGGGTTGAAATTAAAAAATTTGGGCCCCCGGGGAAGATAAAACCCCCAATATTGGAGGGGAAAAGCAGAGTGCATGCCAAAATTTGGAGACAAATTGTATGCCACATTGAGGTGCTACTCAGATAACTGTATGAGCAAAAAAGGGAGGTAAATCCGTATTAAAGTCCATAGCAATATGTGTCCAGGGTTTTTTCGGAAAATTTCTAGAGGCAGTAAAAACCCCAGAGGATTTCAGTTTGTAAAAACTTTTTAACATCTTGAGGGGGAAACTGGGCCCAAACCGGATAATTCAAAAATCAGCAACAAGGACTTTCAAATTCTCAGGTGACTGGCAAACTAGGATGAGTGGCGCCATTGAAAAAAATTTTTTTCCCTTAAAAGGGTTTAGCAAAAACGAAAATTTTTCCCCCACTTCTGTTGAAATTAAAAATGCGGGCATTTTGGAGTATACATTTGCGCATTTCGGGACCCAAGCCCAGCAATATCTAAATTGCAAGAAGTCATATCGGGAGAAGAAGAAAAAACCCATCAAACTTGTCGGGGGAATTTAAACCCCCGCTGTCCAATAGAAAAGATTTTTTTATGGTCAGTGAAATATTCACCGGTGACAGGCCCCCTTTTTTAGAAGATGGAAACCTTTTCTTCAAACCCCAATTTAATGGCAAAAAGTTCGAAACCCCTTTAAGAAAATTTATTTTTCTGCAAAGGAAAAAGGTTTTGGAGAAGAAATCGCAGGTCAGGTTTTTGTTTTGCCTTTTTTTTTCCCGAAATGAGAATTGCCCACCCCAAAGGGAAAGGGGGAACCCGCATCCATTTCCCTAGGGAAAAAGGGTTTTCTCTTTTATCCAGTGAGTAAAACCCAGGTATTGACGTAAACGTGGCTTAAGGGCAAATGGCAGCTTCTTGCAGCCAGAGTTTATGCTTACTGTTTTTGTTTGAGTCACTATGGGCGCTGCCAGGGTGGAGAAATGGGGAATAAATTGTTGCCCTTAAAGGGGAAAAACAAGCAAAACATTGATAGCCTAAAGGGCCCAACGGGTCAAGACCACGAAAAACCTGCGGAAATTTTTGCAGGATCCATTTTGCATCCCCTTTATCAGAAAAAAGGGTTACCCAAGGAAGGACAGACTGGTCATTTCAAATAAGCATTTTTTTCCAAATTTTCCATAGAGGGGGTTTGGGTTTTTGGTAGAAATCTTAAAAACCAGCCACACGGGGCGGGAAATGAGACTTTTAAAACTGGGGAAAAAATCATATTTATCTTTTCGAGGAAAACTTTTACACAAGCACCACAATAGAAATTCCTTAAGAAAAGGCCCATCACTAAATATTTGGGAAATGCCCCTTTTGGGGTGTAAAGGGTTTGGTCTTCCACTTGTCTCCATCATAGATCCAAATCAAATTGTAGGTCTTTCAAATATCAAGCTTGGTGAAGATCTTGACACCCCATAAAGCGATCAAATAGCTCAGAGATTAGTGGTAATAAATATCAGTTCTTGATGGTAATTTTATTTAACCCCAGTTTTTAATTTTACAAGGGCACAGAAAAACCAGCACTGGAGGAGGGGAAAACGATTTCCCAATGAACCCTTTTATTCAGTTTTTCTTTGATGTAGGCCGATATGAACTCCCATTAAAAAAACGGTCTACCAGATTGTAATTAAAAACTTTAATTCTTTATTAAATATACAAAATACATAAAATGTCAATTAAAAAGTGACAATGGAACTAAACATAAACATGACCCCACTTCCAACCATATAAATATGATACAACCAAAAAAGGAAACTAGTATACCCACATTAATGATAATAGTGTATTAAACAGTTCACAAATAATCTTAAATGTATAGAAACAGTATATACCTAACCTTATGGAGAGGACATAACTCAGTAATCGAAAACCCACAGTTGGCAGATGGAGGGGTGAAGTCACGTTCCCCATGTAGGCCGATATGGCCTGTGTTTCAGGCACAGAGTATATACTTTTCTGTGGGAAGGCATCATGCCAGGCAAGATCAATAGGACAAGCATAGGAGCAATGTGACAGAAAGGTCTCTGCTTGCTTCTCACAGAAGACATCTGTGAATTCTTGGGATGGAACAGGAAGACCTCGAAGCAGAGTTGAGAGCATAGGCAGGGTGATTGTGATTGCTGACCTCAGCGAGTGACCTTGCCCTTTTTACAGTCCAATACTGGAGTATTAAGCTGCAGCTACAGTAGGTTTAGGTGAACTGCTGAAGTTGAGTGTGAGAGAACGTGGAACATAATCTTCTTCCTGTGCAATTCCCCAAGCTGTAGAATCAGCGGTTCAGTCTGATACAGAACAGATTGAAAGATCCATTCAAGACCTCCCCATTGACTGATGAAATCATCAGAGGCTTGTCTAATAGAGTGATTGGTAAACGATATCTGGAAACCGGAGACGAGTGAATGAAGTTTCCTTCAGAAACAGAATCCAGGAAGTCAGAAAGTTGAAAACTGAGACCAGATGAGGAGCAGAGAGTGACAAACCTGGTCAAACCTAAAGAGGAAGCATCTTCGCCTAGGTTCGCCTCTCCCACGAAGCATAGACACTGAAATTTCCTAGATGAAGTCGGACTATCTGGACAGTTTTATTCACTTAAGTCAGCAGTGTGTGCCTCTTTTTTGTCTCTCTCAATCAAGAAAGTTACCCCTTAGGATGCACCATGTGAACGTACCCTTTAGCTCTTTGGAAAAAGGTTGCAGACACTTTTGCAATTGTAACATTTTACAGAATGGGCTTTGTAGAAATCCATGCATATGCCACAGAAACAAAAAAATATATCCAGACATGTGGAACGTTTTTTTTCAGTCGCAGATATTTTTTACAACAAATCTGTATGTATGAAAATACTCTTTTTTCAAGAAAATTTAGCACGTTATGTCAAAAACAGTCTGTTGGTGAGAAACTTTAGTAAATCGTACAATCTATAAGAATCAGCCAGACATGTCACATTATACATAGTATCACAACAATAATGTTTTATAGAAAACAATTTTAGCATGACACATGAGTGACTGTTCTGGAGACAGACATCTTTATATTGCTTTCATTTAAATATGGATTATGGCAATTTTCAGCAACATAAAGTATTAAACAATTAGCTACATGACACAGCTCATAAAACAAGTTTTAAAATAGCCTGCTTGTCTTTTCATGTGGCTGCGCCATATTTTCCTGTTGGTATAATTACTGTTATTTTTAATACACTTGCATCACGCATACATTGTTGTCTGAGAATCAGGGCACACAGAAAAAAAACATGTTTATTTTAGAAACATATTCTGTAAATTAAGGATTTTTATTTTTATTTTCTTGTTATAAAAAGTCCTTCTGTTTAAAGTGGACATGTTGGAAAGCCTGACGATTCATTTGTAGCCTTTAATTATAGTACTGGAGCTTTTCTTAGGCTGTGTCTCCACTGCACACATTTTCAGTTGTTTTTTTCAGAGTTTTTCGTTTTCTAAAACCGCTGAAAAAACATCTGAAAACAGATCCCATAGACTTTAATGGTAAAAACATTCTGTAGTCTGCAGAGAACATTTTTTCTCTGCTCATTTTTGCTGGTGGTAAGTTTTTTTGTAACGTTGCAAAAAATAACAGAGAAGGATAGAAAATTTACTATTGAAGTCTATGTTAACCGCCAGACGTTTTTTGACGCATTTTTTTTTTTGCAGAAATCTACAGCAATTATAATGCTGTGCATTAAAACGGTTGTTTTTTTTTAGCTGTTTTGGACATTCACTGGACAAGAAAACTCAGTTTTATGAACGGTTTCAGGATTTGGTTTTCAGTGAGTTTTTTTGTCCAATGCTGTGTAGACCTAGCCTTAGACATTTGCATTGTGCTATTCCTTTTATATATTCCTCCTGGAAATATATGAATAAATTAACAACTTGGTGTTACCATATCTGTTAGTTAGTTAGTTTAGTTAGTTAGTTAGTTAGTTAGGTAGTTAGTTAGTTAGTTAAACTGTGTCCTTATACACTTTGATGTTGTCCAGTCAGTGAAGGAAGTTGTACCTGTTTTGAACATCTATGGCACTCCCACCTATGCCTGTTCAGAGTCCTGCTGGAAGCCATTAGCATAGGTTTACAATGGTTAGATCTCAGTCTGACCTAGATCTTAATGCATGCATTTTATATATTGTCATGAGCAAGCCCATGTATACAGGTACTGTTTGACTATTCACTGCTCCATGTGACTGTTTACTTTTGGTTTCAGGCAGGTGTCTGGTGACGGCTGTGTGTACAACGCGTACGCTGAAGGACCAGGCTAATCTCATCTCCTAACTTTGGTAACACTCTTTTTCCTCTTGCCTGCCAAGTGCCATCACCGTTTTTATTTTCCCACCTACATAATCATGTGAGGGCTTTTTTTGTGGGACAACATGTACTTTTTAATGGACTATAGCATATGATGTGTTGGGTAACGCAGAAGAATTCTGTGGGGTGGAATGTGGAAAAAAAAACATAATTGCGCTATTTTTGTGGGGGTTTAATTTCTATAGAGTTCGGTATAAATTACATGTTATCTGTATTCTGCAGATAGGAATTATACCATTAATCTCATAGGTCAGAGTCCCACCTTTGGATCCTGCAACTATTTCAAGAACAGGCCCCCCCAAATTTCTCCATTTTGAACAGAGAGGTAGTTGGACTCAATGGAAATCAATAATATTTCTGAGTACAGCCAAGTGGCACGCTCAAAATAGAGAGGGTTTCAGGCTCATTTTTTAAAAAGGTGAGGGTCTTAAAAGGGTTGTCTCACTACAAAGACTAGCTTTCAACATGTTGGGAACACTAAATAAAGATGTTTTCCAAATATATTGTGTTGTTTATTTTTTTTTTTGTTAAGGAGCTACAAGTGATTTTATCACCTTCTGTGCTCTCTCTGGTTCCCCAAGTGACCAACCTGTGTACTTCCCCCCCTCCCCCCTGCTGTTTGTTCTATCTGATAGCAGGGGGTGAAGTCTTCACACAGGTCGAGCAGCACAGAACTCCCAACAGTGAGAACTTGTTTGTTATCTGATCTTTCAGACAAAAGCCAGTAATTACTGCTGTTTACTTTAACTCAGAAGCTTCCCTGGTCCTGACAACATGAGATTTATCTAATTCGCAGAAGTCTGAATAAACAGAGCTCATATGCTAATTACAGACAGCTTAGCCAGGAAGTGACAGAGCAAAGCAGCATTATTTCATTCATGCATCCTATGAAACTTTGAGATGAGACAACCCCTTTAAAGGCTTTAAATGACTGGATACATTTTTCTATTTTTGCCTTACTATGTTTCAGCAGCCAAAACATTTTTGTCTTATTTGTTTTGATATTAAATCATATTTATTTTTGTTGATTTTTTATATTATTAATTTTTAATTACATTTTTTATGCCATTAAGGATTACAGTTTTATTTTTCGTTTATAACACTTGTATGCCAATACATTAGTCTCTGTTTTACTATGACACAGGGTGTTGTTAATGCAACACTGGGTTTGCCTAACAGCAGGTTTAGTAACCAAACAGCTTAAGTGTCCTTTCTAGGTCTCCAGAGCTTAACTCTTTCCAATGGGTACAGAGTGAAACCAGTTGGGATGGACAGAGCTGTTAGCTATAGCCAAAGCTGTTTCTAAGCTAAATTGCACTTAGGATGGGGAGCAAAAATTTCTACCTCCAACCCAAATTAGCAGGTTGGGGCATGTGAGGATGCATCATATTACCATTTACCAGTTCCTGATTAGTGGTTTACGCCCCTTCCTGTTCAGGAACATTTTTATTTTCTTTATTACACAGAGGTTTGAATGCTACAATGCTTGGTTATCTTACTAATGTTTTCATCTTTTTTTCACAATCTGTAATTTTTATATTACAGTTTTGTTTGTAGTTATACAGGCAGCCCCTCAGTTACGAACAAGATAGGTTCTGTAGGTTTTTTTCTTAAGTTGAATTAGTTTGGGGCACATTGGTAGTAGTGGTGCTGCAGAGATCGACATAAGTGAAAGAGAGACTAGATTTCATCCTCCCTCGCCATCACTGTGTTATTCAGGTCAAGAGCCCCAGTGCATTACTGGGAAAAGAGGGAGGGGCAGCAAAGCTCTGACCCCTCTACATAGCAGAGCACTGACTGCTCTGAAGACTACAGACTGCCTGCTACTTTCCAGGACTGATGAGGATATTTTCAAGGCTAATGGGGGTTTGACTGTGTGTATGTGTAGGGTGTGGCTAGTATAGTGGGGATTAGTTTACAGGTTTTCCTTTTGGACTTCGACAGAATCATTGGACTACATTGGATCTATTTATTTAATAAAATGGTTACAGAGTGTTGTAGTTGGGGAGTGTTTATTTATATAAAGTTTTTTTTGTGTTAGTGTGGTTGTTTTTACCATTTAATTCCGATGTTAGTAATGGAGGCATCTAACAGACACCTCTCCATCACTAGTGCTGGGGCTTGGTGTCAGCCTCTCACTATTACTCCAGTACCCAATGCATCAGGGAAGAGCTGGTTTACTGTCAGTAGTGGACCCTCCAATGTGATGGTCTGCTTCTGGGGCGACTGTAGGTTGGTATTTTTCAGATTGGAAGGGCCCAATACTCATGGATCTTCCCATCCTGATACTGTCAGGGTGCAGCTGCTGGTTTTACCTTAGCTAGCTATGAAAAATGGGGAGGACCGCACATTGTTTTATATATTTATTTAAAATCTAAAAATAAGCATTCATCACAATCAATCAATAAATAATTAAAAAAATTGTATGGGTCGCCACATTTTTTATAACCAGTAGTTAGAGGCAAATACTATCAGGATGGGAAGATCCATGGATATTGGGCCCTGTCCACTCTAAAAATACTAGACCACAGCCAATCCAGAATTAGACCATCACACTAGAGGGTCCACTGCTGGCGGTTACCCTTCTCTTCCCAGTACTCCTGGTGCTTTAGGTATTGGGGTAATAATGAGAGGGAGTTAGTGTGGGGTACCAAAAATACCACTGGCTAACACCAAGCCCCAGGGTTAGTAATGGAGAGGTGTCTATGAGACACCACCAATACTAACACCGGATTAAATGGTAAAAAAAAAATACAACACAAGAATACGTAGTCCAATTCGCCCATCGCAGTCCAAAGGGAAAACCTGTAGAAAAATAGAAACACAAACAAAACCTGACAGTACTAATGTCCATCCCCTGCACCTCCTGTAGCTCATTCCTGCAGCTGATCTTATGGGGGTGTAAAGGACAGAGTTCAAGCCACACAATAATCCTGGGGGTACAGACTACTACCACAACATAATTACCCTTCAAGGAGATTATGCTTATAAACTGTGCCCTGTACTCCCTCTCCCACCATTATAACTCCCCCAACTTATTACCCCATAGGGAGTATGTACGGAGGTGGAGACGGGTAGGAAGGTGCCTGAAAAGTTAGATTTCTAAGGGTATGTTCACAGGGCATGTTGGGGCGCATACTGTACGTGCCGCAATACGCCGTGTGTTGTAGAAGTATGCGCTGTTCATTCACATTCATTATCAGTGACGCGTAAGTGCATCGAAGAATGACATGTCACTTCTCTCCCCCAGGGTACAATACCATCATATTGTACGCTGGAGGAGACCGACGTAATTCATAGCTCTCTATGAGAGCTATGAATTACCATAATTTCGGGGCGCATGTCGGGCGTATTGAAGCACAAATGCGTGGCAAAATGTGCCCCACAATTACACCGTGTGAGCATAACCTAAGATGTTTGTGGGGTAAATTCTACAGGGATGAGTCATGGCTGGGAGAAGTCATCTTGGCATTATGGACTAGATGAAGAGGAAAAGAGAAGGAATCCAGTCATAGAAGACATCACCTGTGAGTCTCTGGATGTAACAGCCTTGTAACCACCTGTACTGTCTGCACTATGAGAGGCATATTATATGTCATCGTGTATGTGTGTGTCATTACTTTAGCCCCCTCCTCTTCTTACATGACTCACACTTCTGGATCCTCTTCCTTCTTCTTGGTGTACTTACCTATAGTAACATCACAGTAGCATATCGCACAGGTCCTTCTGCTTATTGAATACACTACTGGTTTAAAAAAAACTAGTAATGGAACAGGTGTTTCTTGGTGTAAGTTGGGGCTCCTCCCTGTTTCTCTGCACCCGGCCCCCCAGGCAGTTGCCAGGCCCAAAAAACAGCCTTGTTACAGCTCTGTTCTTAGAGCAGTTTTGGAGCACAGAGCAAAAATATAATTCTGTCATTATTTTTAATGCAGTGTTTACCATATGGATTAAAGTGGTGTTCCCATCTCCCATATAATGACATGTCGATGGGGCCCATGGGAACAGGCCTCTGAAAGTCTCTGTTCATAATAGAGAGTAGGTTCTGCTTGTGCTTTACTCTCCTTTCTGTTCTATGGGAATTCTGAGTACAACTAATCCAGAGGCGTAACTTCAAACTCTTGGACACTAGTGCAAAAGGTGAACTGGGGGTTCCCAGCTACCATGTCCCACTTACATTGCTGGTATCTCCTTATTTGACAGGACAGCTTTTGGGCCGGCTCAGGCTGCGGGGCCTGGTAGCGACTGCTACCACTGCACTCTCAATAGCTACGCCACAGAACTAAACACAGCCAATGTTAGCACCAATCCTAACTGTTGCATTGGGGTTGTTAGATTAGTTTATAGCTGACTCCCACTGAGGATGGCAGAGGACAGCTTCTGAATCCATACCAGCTCCACAAATGTATGACCCCTGGCAGATTTGCCAACAATTACTGGAATCTTTTAAGTTGGTCTTCTAGGTGTTCTGGAAGAGTTAACAAGTACTGTATGTTGTTAAGGGGCAACAAATTAAATCATTTATAACAAAGCTCTCTCCTTCTGTACTCTTATGTTGAAGTACATTAATAACATAAGGAAAAAAGAAAAGAAACTGGTTGAACCTGCCTATCAGCAATGTTCTTGTTAAGTCAGTAAAAATGTTTTTTAACTCCTTACTGCAACAGCTAGTTGTGACCTCTATGACAAGCCACAATTTTTCAAATTTGACATCTGTCATTTTACATGGGATTAACTTTTTAATGCTTTCACCTATCCATGTCATTTAGAGGTTTTTGTGACACATTGTGCTTTAAGTTAGTAATACATTTTCTTTGATACAGTTTATTTCTGAAGAATATTAAGATATAGCAAAATTTGGAAAAATTGTCACTTTCAAAGTTAAAATTCTTTTGCTTTTAAGAATGACAGTTATACCATACACAATAGTTTATATCTTGCATTTACCATATGTATATTTTATGTTGGCATCATTTTTTAAATGTCTTATTTTTTAGCACTTTATGGGGCTTATAAATTTCTTAGCAATTTTTCACTTTTTTAAGACAATTTGCACCACAGATTTCCTTAGGGACCAATCCAGTTCTAACATGGCTCTGAGGGACCTAGATGTTAGACACTCTTATAAATCATTCCAGTTACAAAACAACACCCTTTGAAGTGAACATTTAGGAAGTCTATTAAACCTCTAGGTGTTTCACTGGAATTAAAGCAAAGTGGGGTTGACATTTTAAAATTAAAATTTTTATTGCATATTTTCAATTATAATCCATTTTTTTACTAGAACACAGTAGATGTTTACAGGAAAATGCAGCTAAGCCATATTTAGAAATATCCCTTGTGTGGCCTTAGTGCACTGCTTGACTCAATGACAGGTCTCATAACAGGAGAAGCACGTACTAGATTTTGGGGCCTCATTTTTATTAAAATATTTATAGGTACCAATTCGTCTATGCTAACAACGTAATGTACTAAAATGTAAGAAATACCTCTAAAACAATCCCTTATGGGATATATCCAGGGGTATAGTGAAAAATTTACCCCACAAGTGTTTCACAGATTTTTTTAGTGTTGGGATGTGAAAATGAAAAAATATTTTTTCCAATAATATGCAGTTTTAGGTGAAAATGTCTTTTTGTCACAGGGAATTCTGGAAAAAAAGCACCCCAAAATTTGTTACCCAATTTCTTTTTAGTACAGAAATACTCTATATACACTGCTGCTTAAGAACATGACAGAGCATACAAGGGAAGGAGCGCTATTTGGCTTTTGGAACACAGATGTTGGTGGGTGTCATGTGGGATTTGCAAACCCCCAAAGTACCAGAACAGGTGAAATCTTATTTTGGAATCAACACCCCTAAAGAAATTCATCTAGGGGTGTATTGAGCATTTTGGGCCCACATGATGACTTTACTATGTGGTTTTACTACTTTTACACAATAGAAATTATTTGATATAAAAACTGTGTTTTTATATTGTCATATTCTCAGAGCTATAATAACTTTTTTATTTTTCTGTATACGGAGCTGTGTAAGAATTTGGATTTTGCAGGATAAGTTGACATTTTCATTGGTCCCATTTTAAGGTCCTATGATTGTTTGATCACATTTTATTAAGGATTTTGGAAGGCGGGATGAACAAAATAACGCAATCCTGGTAGTGGTTTTTAATTTTTATTTTTCCCACCGGCTTTTTTAAAAAAAGAAACACGTTTTTACATCACAGTAGTCTGAGAACCATAAACTTTTTTTTCTGTATACAAAGCTGTGTTAGGTGATTTTTTTTTTACCAGATGAGTTGATGTTTTCCTTGGTACCATTTCGAGGGACATATTACTTTTGATTGCCTTTTAATCTGTTTTTTGGGAGGGAGGATGAAGAAAATATAGCAAACCTAATAAAGTTTTTTATTTTTTACAGCGTGAAGTATAAATGACATGTTACTTTTAGGGCATGGTCACATAACGTATTTGCGGAGCGTACTTTGGGGCATAATTGCAGCCAAAGTATGCTCTGCAAATATGGTAATATCATAGCACTCATTGAGTGCTGTTATATAACAACTAGAGATGGGCGAATCGATTCTAACAAAGCAGAATTCGTTTAGAATTGCAGAAAAACTTCGGTTTTGAACGAAGTCGAAGTTTGGGGTGATTTGCGGGAATGAAGCGTGTTTATTATTGCTGAAATGGCCACAAGCACATGGCGTGACATGGGGCAGAGAACTCTAAGAGAAAGAAAGGAACACCCTCAATGACATGTGCAGACATGAAGCCAATCAGAGACTGGCAGGCTTCTGTGATGTCACAGCACTATAAATAAGGACGGCAGGCTCTCTCCTCACAGTTCTCTCATTGCGCCCTGACATAAGCTGCTGCTGCATAGCTCTCACTCAAAGAAAATTGCTTTTATCAGCGACTGGTGGTCTTCCCCCTCCCCCCAAAAGTCTGTCAGTTGCTCACCAGTGTTCTGTATCTGCTGATCCATTCTGAAAGAGACTGCTCCTCTTCCGTTATCATTTTGTTTTAATTTGTGGGGTATTCTCATTAAAGTCGAGGGTGGGTCGAATTCTGCCCCATATACATTTAAATTTCACCTGTTCATTTCAGTAGGGAATTTCATATCCTAGGATTTCTCAAGCCCGTTACTGGTTTATTTGGAGTCAAATACAGTGTGGTTTTTTACCCCCATATATACATCTAAATTTCATCTGTTCATTTCTGGAGCCCATTTCATATCCAAGGGTTAATTAAGCCTGTTGTTAGTGGGTTAATTTTGAGTGAAATACAGCGTGTGCGTATTTATTTGCCCCATATATGCCTCAATTCCATTTGTTTTTTTCTGTAGGCTATTTTATATCCAAGGGTTAATTTCTCATCTTGTTTTGGGGGTTACTTTGGAGTGAAATATAAGGGGTGCGTCTTTCTGCCACATACATGCCTTAAATCCATCAACTTCAGACCGGTGGGGGTATTTTAATCTGTGGCCAAAAGTTAATTTATTCCCTTTTTGTGTCAAATCCAGTGTTTGTGTATTTCAACCCTACATACATCTCAAATCCAGTCTCTTGGGATATTGCTATTTGTGGCAAACAGTTATTTTTTTCTTTTATTGTGGTGATTCTGTTAAATGCTGATACATGTAGAGCCCCCCAAAAGAGTGGAGAGGGTGTCATCAGTAATTTTGCATTGATACCAATCATTTTGCCATTCGTTTGATCTTTCAGTGTCCGCTTTCAGTTGGTCAATAATCCATCATTGCTAAAGCCAAAAAGAAACAGGAGTTGAACCCAAAAATAAGTAAATGGAATATTTGCATGTGTTCTGTGTTTTGTATGCACTCCACAGATTAAAAGAAGGGGAAAACCAAACATAGTGGCAATGTCATAGAGTGGTGGAGGGTGGAAACAGCATTAGAAAACCACAGAGTGGTCGACTGAGAGAGTGCTCAGTTGGCAGCAGCATGAGGAGACTTGAGTGGTGAAGTGGCAGCAGCATCAGAAGGCTACGTAATGGCCCAGTGAAGAGTGGGGAGGTGGGTGGCAGTACCAGTCCCTGGTAAAGATGGTGGGTGGTAGAAGGAGCAGCTGGCAGCAGATGTGTGGAATCAGGCGGGTGGCAGCATCAGAATAGTAGCTGAGGCAGGTAGCCAAAAGAATCCAGGGTTCGGGGTCTGCTCCAGGTGCTGCTGCTGGTGGGTACCTAAATCACTAGGAGGTGAAGAAAGCTGCTCATCGACAACTCCAGACTCAGGTTGCTGCTGATGGAGCTGGTACTGCTCGTAACACCCCATCCCTCCACAGCAGCCGTGGCAGTGGTACATGAGCGTTGATGAACCCACCCGGTCAGACCTGCTATATAGAGGATGGACCATGGCGCAGATAGGCAGCGGCCAACTGACTACATAGGATGTCTCTATAGTAGTTGAGTTTGTCCTCCGTCTTGGCAGGTGAAAAAATGCCCCCATTTGGGACCGGTAACGAGGGTCCAAGAGGGTGGAGAGCCAGAAGTCATCCCTCTGCCGGATGGTGACAATTCAGCTGTCACTAGCCAGGCAAATCAGCATGCAGCGGGCCATCTGCACAAATGACTCTGAGGGACTCCCTGCCTCCATCTCCACTGTATACTGCCACAGTGTGTCTGGGTCATCTTCCTCGTCTTCCTAATCCTCCGGTTGATCTTGCTCCTCTCCTGTCACCTGAATAAAAAAACACTCATGTCGCCAGACACTGCTTGTGCTCCAATGTCTTCCTCCTCCAGTTCAGCCCCCACTGGACTCATGTGGCCGTGAGATGTAGTCGCCACGTCTCCAGTCCCCTGACCAGACAGATTTTGCAGCATCTGTTCCAGGACATGAAGCAGTGGAATGACGTTATTCATCCCGTAGTCCTGGCAACTGACAAATAACGTGTCCTCCTCAAAGGGCCTGAGCAAACGGCAGGTGTCACGGATGAGCTGCCACTGGCTGACATCAAAATTACACAGGGGTATACTCCTGTCCACTTTGATCATCAAAAAATCGTTAATGGCCTTTCTCTGTTCATCAATTTCCCCCTGTTAATATATTTATTCCTGTTCATCAATTTCCCCCTGTTAATATATTTATTCATGTTCATCAATTTCCCCCTGTTAATATATTTATTCCTGTTCATCAATTTCCCCCAGTTAATATATTTATTCCTGTTCATCAATTGCCCCCTGTTCATCAAATTCTTTTTTTCTCTATTTATAGTTTGTCTGTTCTGTTTAGCTCAAGGAGGGTGTGCTTGGCGGTGTAAAATGGCAGAAGGAAATGCAAAGTTTCCTCGCCAGTTCTTTGAGTGGTGCAGAGGGACTGGAGTACCACCAACTTGGACAGGAGCACGGTCAGCTTCTGCACTTAGGGATGGCTAGACACATACTGCTGTCTCTTGCAATCGTCTCGGTGAACGACTGCTGGCACCATGAGTGCTGAGGAGCAGAAGTATCTGGACCGGTAGATGATGTAAAAGACAGGGAGTTGTCTTTGGCAGAGGTGGTGAAGCCTTGACTGCCTGGAATGGGAGTTGTGCCACTGGGTGCTGCTGCTGCGACAGGATGGACCACCACATCTGAGACACGTTTCTCCCAGGCCACTGTAAGGTGACACTGCATGATGTTGATGCAGGGCTGTGGTGCCAACATTAGATTTCTGGTCACGCTTTACTTTCTGCCCACAGATTCTACATATAGCCATGTTCGCCTCCTCTGGTGTCTTGTCAAAAAACTGGCACACCGCCGAGTAGGTGATTTTACCACCAAAGCTCCATACTGACTGACTGTTACCGCCGCTGCCCCAGTGAGCCCCTGTGCCGCTACTTTCTGGGACCTGCAAAGTGGGTGGTCTAAATCATGGCCGTTTGTTTCCCAACCTCACACTGCTATCACCCTGCTGACTCCTGGCCACACTACCGAATTGCGGGCTGCGCCACTGCCTGAAACGCAAGCTGACTCTCTATTCTCCCTCTGATAATGATGAAGCCCTTCTACACTCTTGGTCTGGGTCAGCTCATAGCATCACATGGCTTTCAATACCACCTGTATGCTGATGACACCCAACTTTACATCTCCGGCCCAGACATTAACTCTCTACTGTTCAAGATCCCCGATTGTCGTCCAAATCCTCCTTCTTCTCCTCCCATCTCCTAAAACTTAATGTAGAGAAAACGGAATGCTTCCAGGGCCGAGACAATGGGTAGTCGAGGTAGGCGACCGCCTAGGGCCTCACTTCATCCCAGGCAGAAAAGGCACAAGGAGGCATGACGTGGGCTGAATTTTCCGTTTGGGGGGCACTTTATGCCTTGTTTAACTAGGGCACCAGAATACCTTGTCCCAGCCTTGCTTGCTTCACCCGCCTACCAAGTGCGATCGGCTACATTGATTAGTGTTTGCCTGTCACCGCCGTCCTCCTCAACGGTGTCGCTGTACAGAGCCTGACTACTCGCAACCCCCCATGCCACTCTTCTCATCACTACTTGCTGCTTCTGCAAGAAGCAGCAGATGTCTTCCCCACCTCTTTGCTGCCCACTGTCCTCAAATAGTTTGTCTTCACTATATAGTGGTGCAGAGGCCACAGCACATAGTAGTTCTCTGGGTATGGGAAGTGAACGGGACAGAGGTAGGTTGAGGACAGGTGAGGGCCCCTCACCTGCTCCCGGGCCATGCCAACTAAGGGTTGTTAGAGATGGGCAAATTGATTCTAACTAAGTGGAATTCGTTTAGAATTTCAGGAAAACTTCGGTTCTGAACGAAGTCGAAGTTTGGGGTACTTCGCGTGAACGAAGCGTGCTTTTGATTGATAAAATGGCTGCGAGCACATGGCGTTACATGGGGCAAAGAACTCTGGGAGGAAGAAGGGCCTAGCCTGCATGACATGTGCAGAGATGAAGCCAATCAGAGACCGGCGGGATTCTGTGATGTCACCGCACTATATAAGTCCGGGCACGACGCTGGGAGCTCATACCGCTCTCACTGTACTAAGTAGGAAAGGTGCTGCCACGGCTGCTTATGATATCTCTTACTAAAGAACTCATCTTTATACAGCGATTTTTGGGGGGGTGTCACAGCTTGTCTCAGAGACTGCTTCTCTTATCGTTCTATTTCTGATTTTGTGGGGTATTGGAACTGAAGTCCTTTGTGCGTCCAATGCAGCTGCATATACATGTTAATGCTCTCTGCTCACAGCACATTGAATATCCAAGGGTTATCTAAGCTTGTTCCTGTTGTATTCATTTAAAGAAACAGCGTTTTTACAATCCAAATATCACTTCATTTTTGGTTGCTCATTTCTTTTGCGCAATTTACATCCAGGGGTTAATTAAGCGTTGTTCTGCTGTTGTGGTGACTAAAATAAACGTTCTTTTTCACCGCCAAAAAATACATTTTTCCTGTAGCATAATTCATAACCAAAGGTTAATTACAAGTTTTTTGTTGTTGTGTACCGTAAAATACACTTGTAGCAATATGACCAAAGCTGAAAGTTTTATAAATTTTAATAATGTTAAAAGTATAACAAGCAACACATTGCTAAACACATAGACAAATTGGCGGAATACTTATCGGGAAGTCTTCATTATAGCATGACTTTCAAAACCGCATGAAGCTAGGAGAGGAGTAGCTGGACGCTGCGGGCATCCGCACATCCGTGTGACGTTTCGAAGATAGACTTCTTTATCAAGCTTGATAATGAAGTCTATCTTCAAAACGCCGCACGGATGTGCGGATGCCCGCAGCGTCCAGCTACTCCTCTCCTAGCTTCATGCGGTTTTGAAAGTCATGCTACAATGAAGACTTCCCGATAAGTATTCCGCCAATTTGTCTATGTGTTTAGAAATGTGTTGCTTGTTATACTTTTAACATTATTAAAATTTATAAAACTTTCAGCTTTGGTCATATTGCTACAAATGTTCTAATGACGGGGATGGTAAACCCGTAATGACTGGAAGCTTAGGCAGCTACTTATACTGCATATAACAGGACTTTGCCCCTCAGTAATATGACCCCAGTAATATGCCCTCAGTAATATGACCCCAGTAATATGCCTCCAGTAATATGCCCCCAGTAATATGGCCCCAGTAATATGCCCCTCAGTAATATGGCCCCAGTAACATACCCCCAGTAACATGCCCCCAGTAATATGGCCCCCAGTAACATGCCCTCAGTAATATGCCCCAAGTAATATGCCCCTCAGTAATATGCCCCTCAGTAATATGGCCCTCAGTAACATGCCCTCAGTAATATGCCCCTCAGTAATATGCCCCTCAGTAATATGGCCCCAGTAATATGCCCCTCAGTAATATGCCCCCCAGTAATATGCCCCTCAGTAATATGCCCCCAGTAATATGTTCCCCGTAATATGCCCCTCAGTAATATGACCCCAGTAATATGCCTCCCAGTAATATGCCCCTCAGTAATATGACCCCAGTAATATGGCCCCCAGTAACATGCCCTCAGTAATATGCCCCAAGTAATATGCCCCTCAGTAATATGGCCCTCAGTAACATGCCCTCAGTAATATGCCCCTCAGTAATATGGCCCCAGTAATATGCCCCTCAGTAATATGCCCCCATTAATATACCCCCCAGTAATATGCCCCTCAGTAATATGCCCCCAGTAATATGCCCCCAGTAATATGTTCCCCGTAATATGCCCCCAGTAATATGCCTCCCAGTAATATGCCCCTCAGTAATATGACCCCAGTAATATGCCTCCCAGTAATATGCCTCCCATTAATATGCCTCCCAGTAATATGCCCCCAGTAACATGCCCTCAGTAATATGGCCCCCAGTAACATGCCGTCAGTAATATGCCCCCAGTAATATGCTCCAAGTAATATAGCCCTCAGTAATATGGCCCCCAGTAATATGCCCCTCAGTAATAGGCCCCTCAGTAATATGGCCCCAGTAATATGCCCCCCAGTAATATGCCCCCAGTAATATGCCCCCCAGTAATATGCCCCCCAGTAATATGCCCCCAGTAATATGCCCCTCAGTAATATGGCCCCAGTAATATGCCCCCCAGTAATATTCCCCCAGTAATATGCCCCCAGTAACATGCCCCTCAGTAACATGCCCCTCAGTAATATGCCCCTCAGTAATATGGCCCTCAGTAATATGCCCCTCAGTAATATGCCCCCAGTAACATGCCCTCAGTAATATGCCCCTCAGTAATATGCCCCTCAGTAATATGGCCCCCAGTAACATGCCCCTCAGAAATATGCCCCAAGTAATATGCCCCTCAGTAATATGCTCCCATTAATATGGCCCTCAGTAATATGCCCCTCAGTAATATGCCCCCAGTAACATGCCCCCAGTAACATGCCCTCAGTAATATGCCCCTCAGTAATATGCCCCCAGTAACATGCCCTCAGTAATATGCCCCTCAGTAATATGCCCCTCAGTAATATGGCCCCCAGTAATATGCCCCTCAGTAATATGCCCTCAGTAATATGACCCCAGTAACTTGTAGTTGTCAGTTTAGCTTACAAAAAAAAAAAAAAGAGAGATAGAGACCGTTACTCACCTTGCCAGGATTCCTGCAGAGACGCTGCCTCCGGCGAGATCCCGCGGCACAGTGGTGTGAAGTCACTGTGCATCACACTCCCTGCACCGCTGATTGTTGTAGATGCGGCGCTCAGTGAGCGCCGCATCTACAGCGATAGGGAAAGCAGGGACGGTAATGAACCGCTCCTGCTTTGTCTATAGTGAAGCAGCCGCACGATGTGCGCAGCTGCTATGTCTACGCGGCCGGATGACAGCGGCCACGCAGAGCAGATGCCGACCGCCCGGACTAAAGTCACCGGGTGGTCGGCATCAAGTGTAGCCGGCGCCGCGGACCGGCAGGGGATGCGCTATGGCCGGTGCCTGTCCGCGGACCGGCGGTTGGGGATCCCTGTACTATGTGGTCTGGGCTCAGCACCACTATATAGCGAGGATGAACAATTTGAGGAGGGCAGTCAGCAGCTACTTGGCAGCGAAGAAATGGGGCCAATATCCCCCTGCTTCTTGCAGTAGGCAGCAAAGTATAGATGTGGAGAGTGGCATAGGAGATCATGTTGTGAGGGGACAGCCTCTGCATACCAAGACAGGTGATGAGGACAGCAGTGATGATGAAACACAAATCGATGATAGTATTCAAAAAATAGAGATGTTCTCCAGCTTCTTCGTATCAGACTTTATTTCAAAAAGAGATTAAAATTCCATAATAGTATGCATATTCGCTCACTAGTGAGCGAATATGCATACTATTATGGAATTTTAATCTCTTTTTTAAATAAAGTTTGATATGAAGGAGCTGAAGAACATCTCTATTTTTTGAATACTGGCTGTAAAGCCCATTTTAATCCATGGGCTAACTCCGGGCTCCTCACTCCCACCACGCTCTAGGAACTACGCCTCGAAATAATTGCCCAAATCAAGGAAGACCTCAGAACAAAGTAAGGGTGAAGCGGATTTATTTTGTTTGTACTTACAAATAGATGATGATGTAGCCGACCGCACTTGGGAGCCGGGTGAAGCAAGGGCTTCATCATCGTCAGGAGAAGAGGGTGTCAGGCAGCGGCGCCGCTAGCAATTGGGTTGTGTGGCCGTGAGTCAGCAGGGTAGCAGCAGTGTGAGGTCGGTAGCCAAGCGGCCACGGGGTAGAAAACCCGCTTTGCAGGTCCAAGAAAATAGCGGCACAGGGGCTCAGCAAGGCAACGGTGGCAGTAGTCACTCAGTGTGAAGCGTTGGCGGTAAAATCAGATACTCGGCGGTGATGCAGTTCTTTGCTAAGACACCGGAGGAGCCGAATATGGGTATATGTAGAATCTGCGGGCAGAAAGGGAGCTAACATTGGCACCACGGCCCTGCGTCAACACATGCAGTGTCACATCCGGTGGCCTGGGAGAAACGTGGCTCAGGATGTGGTGGTCCATCCTGCCGCCGCAGCAGCAGCGCCCAGTGGCACGCATGCCATTGCAGCCAGTCAAGGCTCCACCATCTCTGCAGAAGGGAGCTGTTTCTCTTTGACATCATCTCCCGGTCCAGATGCTCCTGCTCCTCGCTACTCATGGCGCCAGCAGTCGTTCAGCGAGGCGATTGCAAAGAGACAACAATATGCATCCAACCATCCTAAGGTGCAGAAGCTGACCGTGCTCCTGTCCAAGTTGTTGGTACTGCAGTCCCTCCTTTTCCAAATGGTGGACTCTGCACCGTTCAGAGAACTAATGGCTTGTGCTGAGCCGAGATGGAGAGTTCCAAGTCGTAATTTCTTTTCCAAAAAGGCAGTACCAGCACTTCATAAATATGTAGAATAGAAAGTGGGCCAGTCCTTGAGCTTATCGGTTTGTTCCAAGGTGCACGGCAGCACGGACGTCTGGAGCTGTAACTACGGTCAGGGCCAGTACATGTCCTTTACGGCCCACTGGGTGAATGTGCTTCCTGCCCAGGCACACCAACAACTTGGACAGGAGACGCCGCTTTCTCCTCCACGTTGTCAAACTGCGGCTCCTGCGCCAATGTCTGCCTCCTCCACCACCACCATCATCTCAGCCTCCACAACTACTGCTCCATCATACCACATGTGTAGGGCACAGCGGTGTCACGCAGTTCTACACCTGGCTTGCCTCGGCGAACGAAGTCACACAGGGGAGGAACTGCTCCGCGTCATGCAGCAAGAAATCGATGTGTGGCTTTCTCCGCGCCAACTGCAAATCGGAACCATGGTGACAGACAATGGGAGGAACATGGTGTCCGCGCTGCACCGAGGAGGGATGGTCCATGCGCCCTGCATGGTGCATGTGTTCAATCTGGTTATGAAAAGGTTCCTGAAGTCTTCCACCGATCTTCCGAAGATTCCTAAAATGGCCAGGAAACTGTGCATGCACTTCATCCATTCCTACAAAGCCAGGAACACCCTCCTCGAGTTGCAGCGGCAGAACAGCCTCCCCCAACACACTCTGATATGCGATGTTTCCACCCGTTGGAATTCCAGCCTGCACATGTTGGACCGACTGTATGAACAGAGAAAGGCCATTAACGATTTTTTGATGATCCAGGCGGACAGGAGTACTCCCCTGTGTAACTTTGATGTCAGCCAGTGGCAGCTCATGCGTGACACCTGCCGTTTGTTGAGGCCATTCGAGGAGGCGACGTTATTTGTCAGTCGCCAGGACTACAGGATGAATAACGTCATTCCACTGTTTCATGTCCTGGAACAGATGCTGAAAAATCTGTCTGGGCAGGGGACTGGAGACGTGGCGACTACATCTCGTGGCCACATGAGTCCGGTGGGGACTGAAATGGAGGAGGAGGAGGACATTGGAGCAGAAGCATTGTCTGGTGAAATGAGTGGATTTTCTACCCAGGTGACAAGAGAGGAGCAGCAGGAGCAGTGGGAGGAGGTAGATGGAGATGAGGAAGACGAGGCAGATGACCCGCAAGCACCGTGGCAGTATACAGTGGAGATGGAGGCAGGGAACCCCTCGGAGTCACTTCTGCAGATGGCCCGCAGCATGCTGATTTGCCTGGCTAGGGACAGCCGAATAGTTTCCATCCGGCAGAGGGATGACTTCTGGCTCTCCACCCTATTGGCCACTCGCTACCGGTCCAAAATGGGAGCCTTTTTCCCAGCTGCTGAGAGTGAGGACAAACTCAAATACTATAGGGAAATCCTCCGTAGTCAGTGCGGCATCGTCCCTCCTCTGACAGGTCTGACCGGGGGGTTCTTCAGCGCTCACGTACTACTGCCACGGCTGCTGGGGGAAGGTGGGGGGGTAGGAGAAGTACCAGCTCGATCAGCAGCAACCTAAGTCTGGAGTCACTGATGAGCAGCTTCCTTCACCCGCCTAATGAGTAGGGCAGTCGCCAGCAGCAGCAGGACCTGCAGCAGACCCAGAACCAACAGGTCGTGGCCTACTTGGACAGCACTCTGCCACCCCAGTTAGAAGATCCGCTGGACTACTGGGCAGCCAAACTGGATGTGTGGCCGCAACGTGCTGAGTTTGCAGTGGAGAAGCTGTCCTGCCCGGCCAGTAGTGTGGCATCAAAGCGGGTGTTCAGTGCGGCGGGGGCCATCGTTACCCAAGGAGAACCCGCTTGTCCACGGGAAATGTGGAACGACTGACCTTTGTCAAGATGAATCAGGTGTGGATCGGCCAGGATTTCCACACACCAATGCCTTAGGCGTCAGACTACATCAGCCATGACGCCTCACCCAAACTGTGAGAAATGAGTCTGGGTTCAAACTACCTGCCTCAGCCACTATTCTGATGCCGCTACCCGCCTGATGCCACACATCTGCTGCCAGTTTCTCCATCTGCCACCAACCATCTTTACCAGGGACTGGTATTGCCACCCACCTCCACACTCTGTCATTGTGCCACTCTATGACCTCATGCTGCTGCCGTGCCCTCCACACTGTGTCATTGTGCCACTCTGTGGCCTACTCCTGTTTTTGCCACCTCCAGAATGTCATTGTGCCACTGCCTGACCTCATGCTGCTGCTGTGGCTGCTGCCGTGCCCTCCACACTCTGTCATTGTGCCACTGTCTGACCTCATGCTGCTGCTGTGGCTGCTGCCGTGCCCTCCACACTGTGTCATTGTGCCACTCTCTGACCTCATGCTGCTGCTGCCGTCACCTCCACTCTCTGTCATTGTGCCACTATGTGGCCTACTACTGTTTTGCCACCTCCAGAATGTCATTGTGCCACTGTCTGACCTCATGCTGCTGCTGTGGCTGCTGCCGTGCCCTCTACACTGTGTCATTGTGCCACTCTGTGGCCTACTCCTGTTTTGCCACCTCCAGAATGTCATTGTGCCACTGTCTGACCTCATGCTGCTGCTGTGGCTGCTGCCGTGCCCTCCACACTCTGTCATTGTGCCACTGTCTGACCTCATGCTGCTGCTGTGGCTGCAGCCATGCCCTCTACACTGTGTCATTGTTCCACTCTGTGGCCTACTACTGTTTTGCCACCTCGAGAATGTCATTGTGCCACTGCCTGACCTCATGCTGCTGCTGTGGCTGTTGCCGTGCCCTCCACACTGTGTCATTGTGCCACTCTCTGACTTTCTGTCATACTAAAACACAACATTGTATGAAGACCAACCCAAGATCCCTCTGCATATTTAAGCATGGCACAACGTTCTACAGCACCCTGCAGGCTCTGTAGAGCCTGGAAATAACTGTTTTTTAATGCGATTCGTCCCGAAGCAATTTGGACTGAAGCAAATTTTGTCGGAAAATTCGGCGAAGTCACCAAATCGAGTTTTTGAGAAATTCACCCATCTCTAAGGGTTGTGTCTGACAAACCCACCGACTCTTGGCTAGGGTTGTCAGATGTCATCTGGGAGAAAGTGGATGGCCTAGTCAACCATTCGAGAAGCGTTATCTTGGTGGTCAATACATGGCTGCTAGATGATAACGGAAGCTGCGGCCGTGCCGGGTGACCCCTGCTGTGATGTCCCCTAAGGGCCCATTCACACGGCTTATTTGCCGACGGATTGGCGCCGTATTCCGCGCCGGATTTGCGCTTCAATACGGCGCCAATCCGTCGGAGTCATTACGGTAATCCACTGCTCTCATAGAGAACAGTGGAATCCGTCGCTCCTCCCCGCTCGGCAAATCCGCCGCGGGGGGAGAAAGTGACATGCACATTATTTACGGCGCGGACGCGCCATAAACAATGCATTGTCTATGGGGCCGGAGCGGCGCCCCCGCCGCGCTCCGGCCCCGCCCCCGTCCCGCCCCGTATTCACGGCGGATTTGTGCGCTCAATACGGCGCACAAATCCGCCGTGAATAAGCCATGTGAACACGGCCTTACTGTGCTGCGATCTGTGGCGGCTCCAGGAACCTACTACTGTGTTCTTTGACGCTATTGTAGGATCTTAGCCCTCAGCTGGTTTCTTTCCAGCTGGCGCTGACATGACTTTGTCAGGCTGCGTTCCCACTTCAGTTTTTTGGTCAGTTTTGCCCCGTAAGTGCCCAGGGAATTTTAGAGTGAATGATTCTAAGAGCGGCAGCTGTCATGTGCGTGTCATACTAAAACACAGCATTGTATGAAGACCAAACCATGCTCCCTATGCATATTTGAGCATCGCACAATGTTCTACAACACCCTACAGGCTCTGTGCAGCCTGGAAATAGCTGTTTTTTAACACGGTTCGCTGCGAATAAATTCGGAATGAAACAAATTTTGTCGGAAAATTCTGCAAACTCGGCGAATCAAATTTTTGAGAAATTCTCCCATGTCTAATTACAACGTATTCCCTGGCATGTACTGAGCGGCTGGCCAAAGAAGTGACATGTCACTTGATTCCACTGTAAATGGGGGCGGGCCGGTGTGCTGTGGGAAGTGCAGGGGTATAGCGGCTATACGCCATGTGTATTAACCCTTACTCTGTGGTGTGCTACAATTACTGCAATACTACATTTATTTAGCTTTTTTATGTTGTAGAATATTAAAAAAAAATGTTTTTATTGTGTAAAACAATGTTTATACATCACTATATTCTGATAGCCATAACTTTTTTTTCTGTTGACAGAGTTGTGTAGGGCTTTTTTTTACGGAATGAAACTGATGTTTTTATTGGTATCCCTCTGGAGGTTTATATGACTTTTTGATTGCTTATTATAACATTGTCCAATTGTTGCATTATAGATGGTGCAAGAGTGCAAGGCTAAGTCCAGGAAGCCTCTGGCAAATGTGTATTTAAAGGGATACCACATAGGTAGGAAGCCAGCACCAAAAATTTAAAACTTAGCATTTATTGAATATCCATAAAAAATTGGTCATAACATTTGTAGAGTGCTGGTGATACATTGTTGTGTCTGCATTTTATATCATCATAGTCTGACAGCCATAACTTTTTTTATTTATCTGTATACTGAGCTATATAAGGACTTTTTGCGGGGAGCTGATATTTCATTGGTATCATTTTAGGGTTACATAGTTTGTAAGGCCAAAAAAAGACAGACTTCCATCAAGTTCAGCCTGTTGTGCTACAGTGTTGATCCAGAGGAAGGCAAAAACCCCCATGAGGTAGAAGCCAATTGTCCTCATTTAAAAAAAAAAATAAAAATAAAAAATCCTTCCCGTCTCCAATCTGGCAATCAGAGTAAATCCCTGGACCAATGACCCTTCTCCAGAATCCTAGTCACTATAGCTTGTTATATTATTACACTCTAGAAATGCACCCAGACCATTTTTGAACTCTGATAGTGAATTCACCATGACAAGTTACTCTAGCAGAGAGTTCTACAGTCTCACTGCTCTTACAGTAAAGAATCTCTTTATATGTTTATATAAAAACATTCTTTCCTCTTGGCGTAGAGGATGCCCCCTTGTTCTCAATACAGTCCTGGGTATGAATAGATCTTGGGAGAGATCTCTATATTGACCTTTAATATATTTATACATATTTATTAGGTTCTCCTGAAGCCGTCTTTTCTCTAAATAACCCCAATCTTGCTAATCTTTCTGGATATTCCAGTCCACCCAGTCCTTTTATTATTTTTGTTGCCCGACTTTGAACCTGTTACAATTTTTTTTCCTGTGAACTGGTGCACAAAACTGTACACAATATTCCATGTGTGGTCTGACCAGTGACTTGTATAATGGGAGAATAATGTTCCCATCATGTGCATCTATGCCTCTTTTAATGCACCCCATGATCCTTTTTGCCTTGGCAGCTGCTGCCTGATGCTGGCTGCTACAATTAAGTTTATTGTCCACTAGGAATCCCAAGTCCTTCTCCATTTCACTCTTTCCCAGTGGAATGGATTTTTCCTTCCCACGTGCATAACCTTGCATTTATCTGTGATACTGCCACTTCTCTGCCCAGGTCTCCAACTTATCCAGATCCCTTTGTAATAAAATATTATCCTCTATTGCATTGATTACTTTACAGAGCTTAGTATCGTCTGCAAAGATCGATATTCTACTGTGTAATCCCTGTGTTAGATCATTAATGAAAATATTAAAGAGGATAGGGCCCAAAACTGCACCCTGTGGTACCCCACTAGCAACAGGGATCTAGTCTACCATTAATCACCACCCTTTGTTTTCTATCACGGAACCAGTTATCCACTTGCAAACATTTATCCCCAGTCCAAGCATTCTCATTTTACTTACCAACCTTTTATGTGGTACAGAATCAAATGTTTTAGAAAAATCTAGATATATGACAACCAATGCCTCACCCTGATCCAGCCTAGAACTAACCTCCTCATAAAAGTTGATGACAAGACCGATCCTTCATAAACCCATGCTGAAACGTTATACATTCATTTTCAGTGAGATACTTCACTCATTCATACGATGCTTTGATCAGGGGTGTAGCTAAAGGCTCATGGGCCCAGGTGCAAGAAGTCAGCTCAGGCCCCTTTACCCACATTTACAGCAAAACTAAAATTTCACTCTATTTACATTTAAAATCATCAAGTTCAATGCTGTAGTCATAGGGCTAACTATAAAAAATAAGAGAAAATATGTATGTTTGTTATATATTATTGGACTTTACCTATTCCCACTTATTTTGCATATCAGAACACAGTGTGAGCCCATTCTTTACTAGTTTTGGGTTAAAGGGGTTGTCTCACTTTATACAATGATTGCATATCGCTAGGATATGAGATCATTGTCTGATCGGTGCAGATCCCACCTCTGAGACCCGCACTTATCTCCTGAAGAAGCCCTGAAATTGCTCTGTTCTGAACGAAGAGGTGGTCAGAACTCTCCCATAGACATGAACAGGAGGTCGGAGTTTAGCCAAGCAGCGATGCTTTAGAATTAGCAAGGAAACATACTCCTCAGATGAACCCAACATGGTTTAAAACGTAATAAACCCTTATTAACAAATCTTCATAAAAATATTAATGCAAAAGCATATGTATAACGACAATGACAGACAGCACTAAGCAATCAGTAGTGCATAGCAAAAAGACTGATGCGTTTCAGATAAGGAGTATCCTTATTCGTAGTCTATGAACAAAGATACCCCTTATCTGAAATGTCTAAGGCTACGAATAAGGAAACTCCTTATCCGAAACGCCCCTGGTCTTTGTGCTATGCACTACTGATTGATTAGTGCTGTCTGTCATTGACGTTATGCATATGGTTTTGTATGAATATTTTGAACATTTGTAAATAAAGGTTTATTACATTGTAAACCTAGTTGGGTTCCTCTGAGGAAGCTGGCGTTTGTTTCTTTTCTGTGGATTAAATCAGGTGTGGACTCCACCTTGCTGTCCACAGGACAAGCTTACATTGGATCTAGGTGAACTGACTATTTTTTTTGTTCTATAGAATTCCCACTAGCTGGGGGTCCTAGAGGTGGGACCCACACCTATCAGACAATGATAACAATGATTTTTTTACAGCAAAAGTGACCCTAAATTAAGTTTTGTAATTGTGTCACTTTTCCATCATAGACATTAATATACAGGCAATATAACGTTTTGGGGTCATAGGGGCAGAGCTAAAAGTTGCAGTTTGGACTGTTAATACTTATTTGAATAATAATTTAGTTTGTGTGTTTTTTGTTACTTTGTTTTACATATTGTGTACCTCATAATGTTGCCGAAAAAAGACCTCTGAAGGCATTTTTATAACACTTTTTTTGGGTGATTTCCTCTGTAACTGGGGAAGTCAAATGCATCCCCAAGCACTGATAGCTGAGCTGATCTGGATCTGACAATACCAACCAGCTCAGGCGAAGGCGACCAAAGGTAATCAAAGGTGTCGGGAGCAGAAGACGGACAGTGGCTTCCTGCCTGAATGTGTTTGTACAGCGATGGTGAGCTGTGTATATACGGCGAGCCACTCAGCTACAAAATGAGTGTACAGCTGCACTCTCTGTGCTATGTTCTAGGACATCTGTGCAGAGATAAACTCCCACTGCCCAGACATTCCAGTTAGGGAAAGATCACATGGTGCACTTTTTGCTGAAAAACAGTTCAAAATATGCTGAAAACAATGCCCAATGTAAAATCATAGGTGACGGGATTTAAATCCCGGATTGTATGCACATGAAAAGAAGTGACCTGCCACTTCTTTCAGGTACTTATGTGCTGCTAAATACAAATGTATGCAAGTCAGAACCCTGCCTCAGTACATTGCGGGGTGTTTGCGATTTGAGATTACGGGCTTGCAGGCCTTTACGGTTTGTAAAAGTGCACAAGGTAATATGCTGTATGAACACTGCCTTATAGTTGGCGGACTGTCGGCAAGTAATTAATAATAAGTAAAAATTAACAATGTGAAAAAACTTGCTGTCACCCAACCATCCCCCCACCCCCACTCAGCAGCAAGCCACTGACGTGCTGCTGGGAAACGCTGAGACAGACAGCCCCTGCGGGCCTCACCTCCACTCTCTTGGAAAATAGCAAGATACGTGCGCCTCTCTCTTCATAAAGCTACGTCGTTGGGTTTGTGTGACCCAGTGATGCAACTTTAAGAACAGAGTATACAGCTGTAGGAGGAGGGCCTGAAGGGCCCTCCTAGCTGAGGGGCTTGGTCGCACGTGCAACCACTGCAACACCTGTAGCTATGCCACTGGCTTTGATCGCTTTTTACCAAGGTTTTCTGGAGGCGGGCTGAACAAAATAGAGTTTTTTGTTTTTATAAATGATATGTTAACTTCACTGAGCAGGTTAATACGATTACAACAATTCCCAATCTATATGTTTTTTAGGTTTTACTGCTACACAATTAAATCACTATAGACTGTAAGCTCTTGTGAGCAGAGCCCTCAAATCTTCTGTCTGATCTGTAAGTAGCTTTTAACTGTGTAATGTTTGTTTTATTGTCTTTACTTATACCCTCTAAATTATAAAGTGCTGCGGAATATGTTGCCGCTATATAAAAACTATTATTATGTTATTATTTTAAAAAGAAGACATGTTTTTGCATTGCTGCAGTCCGAGAGCCATTACTTTTTTATATTTCTGTGTATAAAGCTGTGTGGAGGCATTTTGTTGCAGGATGGGTTATTGATACCATTTTTGGGAAGACAAGACTTTTTGATCAACTTTTTAAAGGTAGGGTTTGAGGTAGGGTGAAGAAAATACTGTAATCCTAATGGTGTTTTTTATTTTTAACAACGCTCACCATGCAGTATTTGTAACATGTTAGTTTTGCTTCATGGGTGGGTCGATACGATTATGGTGATACACAGCTGCAGCACAATCTCCGTGGGGGTTGGCCCTATGTCTCTCCTCAGAAGATTATGCCTGTAAGCTATGGCCTTTACCTCCTTTCCTGCCCTTCCCCACCACCATTGTGTTATGTAACCTAGTGGTGACACAAAATACAGCCCCTCCCCAAATATAGCCCCATGAACCCTCACCTCCACCTGTCCCCCCCATAGCACCCTCACCTCCACCTATCTTTTTTCACCGCTCCCCTACACACATAACCCCATAGCCTCCTTACCTCCACCTATCATTCCATGACCTTCACCTCCACCCATAGCCCCCTGAAATTCACCCAACACTCTATAACGCCCCACCTCCACCTATCAGCCCATGATAAGTTTATACAGAGGTGGGTAGCAGCTAGGGAGGTGCTAGAAAACTGAGGGGTTTAAGTTGTTTGTGTGGTAAATTCAACCACATGAGATGAATTGTGGCCAGGAGAAAGGAAAGAGAATGACTCCCATCAAAGAAGATGTCTTTTATGAGTCCCTGGATGTAAGTGCATTGTAATCTTTTATATGTCTGCAGAGAGCATATGTAAAACTGGTACCTACCACTATATGGTCTCTGTATGGCGGTAGTAGTAGTAGTAGTAGTATTAAGGTTTATAGTCAGGAACAGTACGGCAATATTATTCAGGAGGATATATATGATCATGGTGTGGTGATATTTTTCAGTCACTATGTTGTGGTGATGTGTGGTCATGATGTTGCGGTATTATTCAGACACTATGTGATCATGGTGTGGCAATATTATTCAATCACTATGTGGCGGTCAGGTGGCAGTATTTGAGTACAGCGCTGTCATTGACAATATTGCTCTTGTTCAGTAACGGTGCGGTGATAATATCTGCTGCTTGTGTAGCGGTATTTTGTGGCAATTGTATGACCATTAATTAGAAAATTGTCTTTATAGCTATTTATATGTACTTTTTTGTATATACAATATATTATTTGGTATAAATACATCCTAACAGGCCTTTTAATGCGGCAATTGTGTTTTTTTTTCCCCATTCCAAGTAGCTTGGGAGGGCGCAGACACCATGCATCAGGTTAGGGCCAGAGGTTTACATTTTTCTCAGGGGAGGGGGGGTTAGAGATGCCATTGGCCCTACTTGCCTAGGGCACCATAATGCCTTGTCCCGGCCCTGCTTCCAACGCCCGATTTATGGGTATACCCAATGTCGTGAAGGGGTTAACGAGGACACGTGACACCTCCTAACTTGTCTGGTTTACTCCCTAAGGCCCATTTATTTTCACATCTGTTTTTCTCTCCTCGCCTTTCCAGAGCCATAACTTTTTTTATTTTTTCATCTAAATAGACATATAAGGGCTTTTGTTTTGCAGGACAAGATGTACTCTCTAATGGTGTTATTTATATTACCATAGAATATACTGGGAAACCAAAAAAAAATTCTAAATGGGGAAAAATGTGCAAAAATGTACTTGCGCCATGTTTGCAGGAGTTTTGCTTTTATGACATTCAATCTTGGGTAAAATTTATGTGTTGTATGCATCCAGCAATACCAAACATGTACGATTTCTATTATGCTTTGGCACCGTAAAAAAATTCTAAACATTTTCTATTTTTGAAATGTGCGTCACAATGACATTTTCTGCAACTAGTACCTTTTTTTATTTTTTTTTTTAAACATTTGTTTACTCCATAGGGTACTACACCATGTAATACAATGCATTAGGGAGTACAAAGATGGCGGTTTTACTACTTCCTACCTGGGGCCGGAAGTAGCAAAACATTTAGCGAAAACATGGTGGCAATGGAAGTATTCACAAGGCCTCCAGTGACGTGCCGGACCGGGCCCCGCCCCCCTCGGGGGAGGCGCGACATGACCCGGCTCGATGGGCGTGTCTGGAGCGCATGATGCATTCGGGGGGGCGTGGCTAAAGGTGCGGACGTGCGGGCGAGGTTACTTAAGCCCCGCCCATCCGCACTGAGGAGCAGACAGCGCGGCGTGGGTGGAAATAGTACAGGACCCCCGCTGCGTGCTCCAGTCATCGCCGACCCACAGGTGGAAGAGCTGAGGCGATTGGTGGCAGCAAGAGGGGCTGCGTGGCTACAGGAGGCAGTCGAGTCGGTGGTTGGTGGTGCAGGACCTGTGGAGGCACTTCCGGTAGAAGACAGGAGCGAGCGCAGACGGCGGGCCAGGCCTCCGCAAAAGGCTGAGCCCTGAATGTACACCGAGGGCTCGCCATCGCCTGCGGAGCCCCTTCGGAGACCCACCGGGTCGGGGGGATCGCCCTAGGGCTCGGGGTTTCGGCCCTCTCGGCTCGGGGGAAATTTCCAAGGGGCCCGGGGCGACTCTGGGGGGGTTTCGGGGGACCTGTCAACCAGCCGCTGCCCCCCAACCAGGGGGGGGGGTTCCAGCTGTGCCCCTGTTTTTCACGACCCGGTCGGTGGTTACGGCAGTCCCCCTGGCGGGGGGTTCCCGGGTCGGGGGGACTGCCCGGCGGGGGGAGGACGGGCAATCGGGACAGGGGAAAGGACGGCGGTGGGGGTGGCCCGACGGTTCCACCCGGGCCCGAAAATTCGGTGGCCCGGGATATGGAGGGGGTCAGCAGCGACGGGTGCTCCGCGGGAGGTTGGGAGAGCGACGTTTCCCCCACACCCCTCGCCGGTGGGCCCTTTCCCCTAGGGGGCTAAGGCCTGGACCGGGGCTGTGGGGCAACGGTAAAACCCCCGGATTGACAGCACGACGACTGCGAATACTGCGGGGAACGGCGGGTGGGTTCACAGCCCCCCCACGCCCCCCTGGTGAGTCCCACTTTTTGTCTGGTTCTTTTCCCCCCTCCCTGTTGCGATTCCGTGCGGGTGCGTAGGGAGGGGGTTTTTCAGCAAAAGGGCCCAGAGGGGTTTTTCGGGGGAGGGCGCGGGGGGGCTAAATTTGGGAAGCAGGGGGGCCTGGTTGGACGCGGTGCAGTTTGGGCCTGGTCCATAGGGACAGTGGGGGGTCCGTAGGGGGGGGCCCCGGGCCCGGTTGAGGGCGTCGGTTTCGCCAGGGGTGGTTTTGGCCCGCGGTAGTGGGGACGGAAAGGAGCGGGGCGGCCCCCGGGGTGGATTTTGGGCTGTCAAGACATGGGCAGTGGAGTTACGGTATCGTGCAAACGGACAAGGAGCAGGGGAAAAGCTTGCGGTTGGATGACGGGGCTGGGGGTGAGGTGTATGTCGGGCTTTGGGGGCCCCGTTTAGGGGCCACTTAAAGAGGAATTGCGTGAGAAGTTTTTAAAGGGAGGGTTTTACGTTGAGTTTTTTCCCCCTCCCCCCCCTTGGGAAAAAATTTAATTGGACAAGGGGAAAAAGGAAGAAAGCAAAGGAAGAAGGGGAAAGAAAAGAGGTGGGGGCGTCTGATCCCCCCGACGTTTCCCAAATTTGGGGGCTGCAAGCGTTTGCCTTTTTGGGGCAACGTGATTGGGGGAAAAGGCGCCGGAAAACTGCTGGGCGCGTTTTTTTTATATGGACTCAAATTGGGGAGGGCGAAAGCGGGGCAAATGGGGCATGGCTTGGTTTTTCCCTTTATGATGGGGGTTTTCAGGCAGGGGAAAGGGGTAAAGGCCTTTCCGATTCGTTGGGACCAAAAAGATAGGGGTTTCTGTGGTTGAAGGTTATGGCCCCCACGGCGCTGCGGGCCATGGGGGTTCACTAGCGGGGGTGGGACTGGGGTGCGGGGGGGGGTCGAAAGGGGCCTGTGGCAGTTTAAAGGGGGGGCAATTTAAATTCGGAAGGGGAAATGCAAATTTAAGCATATTGTTGGGTTTGAACGCAAGCCGCCTCCCATATGGTTTTCGGTTTTTTTAAAGAAAGGGCGGGGGAAAAAAGGGGGGGAATCCCAAATTAGCTAGGGGGGGTGACGCCGTGAGACTTTCGCGGGGGACCCGTTTCTGGCCAGGTTTGGGATCAGGCGATGGCCCCCCTTTTTGCAGGGGGGTTTTTGTGTTTGGATTCAGGACCCCTCCTTGGGTCTTCGGGTTTCCCCTTTTTTAAATTTAAAAAACTTGAAGTCGGCATATGAGCATCCGTCGGGGGTGTGGAAAAAATTTTAAGGGGAAGGAGGTTTTTTGCTAGGGAAAAGGGGCGGGGCCTTTTTCGAGGCCTCCTTTTAGTTTTAGGGGTTTGTCCCCCGCGGGGGGGTGGTCCCCAAAAAAGCCCAAAACAAGTTTCGGCTCATACATAACCTATCGTTCCCAAAGGGGGTTGTCGGTTAATGAGGGGGATAGTTTCCAGAGTTTTTGTTCATATTTTAAACACCCCCTTTGGGACGGGGGCTTAGCGTTGGTTCCCCTTTTTTTGGGGGGTGGGGTTTTTGTTGGCAAAGGCAACATCGAATGGGCCCTTTTCCCCGATTGTTCCCTGTGCATCCCGAGAGTGTGCATTTGTTGGGGTGTTTTTTTGGGAAAGGAATTTTTTTTTGGGTGGATAGGTGCCCCCCGAGGGGCCTTTTCTTTTGTCTTGCGTTTAAATTTTTGAGGCTTTTTATTTCCTTTTGGAATGGGTAGTGGGGGAAGGGGTTGGGGGGTTTGACTTCTATTTTTAAATTCCCTAGTTTGTTTTTCTTGTGTGTTGGCCCGGTGGGTTCTCCAGTTTGGGGTCTTTTGTTGCAATCGTTTAAATTTTGGGGGGGCGGGGACCGTTTTGGGGTCCCCCTTGGGGGCAAAAAAAAAAAAAAGGAAAAAACTGGGGCCCCCCTTCTTCTTTTTAAAAATTTTTTTTGGGGGTTTTTTGCATTATACGGGGCAAAGGAGTGAAAGGTTTCCAAGGATAAGTGGGGGCCCCTTGCGGGAAAGGAAAGTTCAGGGGGGTTGGGGGTTGAGAAAGTTAAAATGCGGGGCTACAGTCACTGTTGGGAAAACCCAAAATTTTTGGGCCTCCCAGGATTATGCCGGGGGGGGGTCTTCTTCGGCGTTGGCTAGGGATTGTGGGGTTGAAAAACCCGCATCCACTTTTGCGCTTGCCTAAGGGAGCTTTGGGAGGTTTTGGCGGTCTGGGGAACCTTTCTAGGAAAAGAAATAATGTCCCCCCCCCCCCATCATGAGGGGGAGGGGGGGATTTCAAATCGGGGTGGCATTTTCCCGGGATGTTTGCGGGCAGTCGGGCCCTTTGGGGAACATCTGCGGCCGAGGGGTTTCCGCGGCCCGTGGCCTGACTCATGGGGAATTCGCCGGGGAAAGGGAAAGCTTGGTTTTTTCTGGAATTTTTCCCCATTGTGGTTGTGGAGCTGGGGGGGGGGGCCCGGGTTTCAGAGACGGGAAAGTCAGGTTTCATTGTGAAAATTTTTGGGGGGGGGGTTTTCGGGCCATCAACAATTTTGTAAACTTAAACCCCTCCATTATTTTCCCCTTGCTTGGGTTTATTGGTGCTCCGTTGCTTGGAGTAAAACTCTTGAGTGTGGCGGAGCATGTTCCGGGGGTATTGAATGGGGGGGTACTTCTGTTCGCTTGCAGGGGGAAAGGGGTTTCAGGGCCCCGGGCCCCAACAGGGGGGCGGCCCGTGGGGGGATCCCCTAAATCACTCGGGAACGTGGCCCCCGGGATTGACCATTTGTTTTCGTGCTTGCTGGCAAGGGGGACCTGGGTCCCTTAGGGAAGGGTTTGGGGGGTTTTGGACGGAGGGGTTGGGGGATTTTGGTTCGTTTTCTCGGGGAAAGGATAGCTGTGGGCGCTGCTGTGTTTTGGTGGCGCACGTACATCGCAGTGGGTGGCCCGGCGGAAAAAAAAAGTCCCCAATTTATGTCGGGGCTGGCTTTGGGGTTTTTCAGGGGGGAGGAGGGGGGGCCTTTTATTTTGGTTTTTTTGTTCACAGGCTTTTTAGGGACTTTGACACGGAGGGGTGGGGGGGGATTCAGGGGCCCCCGGGGGTCTTTGCCCTTTTTTAAGGGGTTTGGGGGGGGTTTATTAGTGGACGGGCGAGAAACCTGGGTTTCGGGTACCCCTATTTAGATTGGTTTTTCTCACTGGCATTTTTCTTTTGCATTGCGATGGGGGGCTTGTTTCTCCTTTCGGAGGAGGGGCGGGGTTTTACAGTCTTTGGTTTGTCTGGGCCCCGGGGGGAGGGTTTTGGTTTTTTGTCAGCGATCAAAGGGACTGCCCCCAAATTTTGGGCGGGGGAAAGAGGGTGGTTTTAGGCGGGGTTCAAGGGGCATTGTTTGGCCCCTTTGAAATGTTTGGGGTTTTTTCGTATTTTTCCAGGGGGGCGTCGGGAGGGACCGGGTCCTGGTGCACAAAGATGGGCCCTTATCTGTCCTTTTTTCCCTTTTTTCAGCGGTTTTTCCGTAGAATTTCTGGAGGGGGTGGGTCTTAAAGGGCTCTGTTTTTGCACCACACTCTTTTCGAATTGGGCGGCGACGGGGGGGCCGTGGCTGGGGTTTTAAAGGCCCGGAAATTGGGGTGTGGAGAATGGGCGGTGGAAATGGGCAGGTTAGGATTTATGTTTTCCCCCCCTTGGGGGCAGGAAACAGCAGTTAAAGAAAAGGGGGGTTGGGAGACTTTCGGGTTGGGGTTTTTTTTGTGGGGCTTTTTTCTTTTTTCTTCCAGTCCCCGGGCCGGGGGTTGGTTTTGGTTTGGGGCATTCATTGGTTTTTTGGGGGCAGAGGGGAGCTGATGTTCCAACCCCCGACGGGCGGGGAACTGGGGTTTCCCGGAAGTGGCAACAATTTTTTTGGATTGGAGGCGTGGAATTTAGGTGGCTGGGGGGCGGCCAGAGTTTGTACGGTATGCAGAGTGGGGCAGGGCCCCCGGAAAATTTGGGGCTGCCCTGTGGGGGGCCCAAAGATTTAGGGTCCCTAACGTCTCGGGAATTTGGGTTTGGAAAGTGAAAACATGACCCGTTACGGTTTTTGGCGTCCCATCCGAATTTTTTGGGAATTTGTTTTGGGCGGATTTTTGTTTCCGACAGATGGAGGGGGGCTCGTTCAGTGGGCCAGCTTTTAAAAAGCACCGGGTGAAGATTAAAAGGGGCAATAGCAAAAATTTTTTGGCCCCGGAAGGGGGGGGGGGTTGGTGGGCACCCGGGCTGGGGGTCGTGAAGGCAATTTCTGGAGAGGGTTTGGGGGTTTACCTGAAGGCTGTTTGGGTTAGATTTGTGGGCCCCTCGGGTTCCCGGAAGGGTTGAAAAAAAAGCCCCCCCCGGTGTGGGGGGGGTGTCGCATTTTTGAGGTGGTTATGTCACGTCAACCGGGGGCGGCCCGAGGGTTTTTTGGGGTTGGTTAATAATTGGGGAGGGGAAATCCTTTGGGATAGGATTCCCTTTAGCATTTTTGGGTTTTTGGGCGGCCCCGGGAAAGGGGGGGTCCTTCGGGGGTTATCCCGGAAAGGGGCAAAAAGGCGGGGCCCTAAAGTAGCTTTTTTGGGGCCCCCACCAGTGGGGGTGGCTGGGGGTAATGGTGGTTGTTCCCTTCGGGGAGTTTGGTCGCCGGGCCGATGGTAGCTCCAAGGACCTCGGTCCCATGGACGGTTGTGTCTTGGTTGTTGGGGATAGTGTTTTGGAGAGGTATATATATATATATATATTAGATACATTGGTTAAATGGAGCTTTAGGTTTTGGGTAAGGGTATGTGGCGGTACATATTCGCTTATATATATATGTTTATATATGTTTATATATATATGTGTATTATTATATATATATTTTATATTATATATTATACTATATATATATATATAGATATATTTATATATATATATATATATATATATATATATGTATATATACAGTTAGGGAGTTGTTATTTATGTATTTATACTGGTTGTTATATTTATATGTTTGTATTGTTAATAAAACGGCTGCTGTGGCCAATTCATTCCAAATCGGTAGTCAGTGTCGTTATTGGTGGGGCCACGGGAGCGAAGGGACAAAGGAAGAAGAAAGGGGAAGAGGGAGGGAGTGGTCTGGCGGTAAGTGTGACTTGACAGGTGAGTAGGGCAAAGCTACCTCAGCGATGCCTCGGGGTCAAGCTGCTATGTTAAGCGACTGGGAGCCAGCCGTGATTTAGACGCCGCGGCCATCTTTGCCGCAGCGCCTATTGGGTTAAACAGCGCGGGATGGCAGCAACACCCTCCCACGCTGTAACTGCGAGTGTTAGCTGCGATTAGCAGCTAACATCTGACGGCTATGTAGTGGGATCGCAGCCCTTTACCGGCATTAGTGTGTACTTATACGTTCTATGTTGGTAAAGTGTTAATTATTACTTGTGTTCCCTGTGAAATAACAATTCTGGAGCATCTCCTCTTATAACTCTGTGTTGTGCTGTTACTCTGTTATTCACCATAGAAATGTATTACTGAATCTGTCAGATAGGCGTTACCAATGGGGGATTGTCTCTGTCCACACTCTTTCAGGACTGACTGGAGAATGTCAAACTTTAAGGGTATGTTCACATGGCTTATTGTGGTGCATATAGTATGTGTGTTTTGAAACCACGCGCTGATCAGCGTGTAATTCCACAGCACGGGAGGGTGAGAGGGGGTGGTACCTGCCCGGCCCCATTGACATGCATTGTCAGCGGTGCGCCGTGAACAATTGACATGTAAATTCTCCCCCCCGCGTGTACAATATGATCGTATTGTACGCGCAGGGAGATGACGTGTAATTCATAACTCTCTATGAATTACGACACGCATTTCTCCCAATATAAAACGCAATACGCTGCGAACTGCGCGCCGAAATACATGGCAAAATAAGCTGTGTGGACATACACTAAGGGAACACTCCCTCAATTGGTTACACTCATCTGACAGATTCAATAACACATTTCTAGAAAGAATAACAGAGAAACCGCACAGCATAGTGATCAGGAAAGCTGCTCTAGAATGGTTCTCACAGGGAACACAAGTATTACTAAAACAGACTTGTCAGAAGTTGTTACAGGTCGTCTTTAAAACATATATTATGATGCTGTACATTTGCAGCAGTAAACTCACAATCTGCCCATTACACTTGACTGTAACATAGATGCAATAAGCCAATCTAAATTAGGTTCAGCTTGAGTTCTCTGTGTTGCTAAAGTAATATAGATGATAAAGCTAAGCAATATGTGGCCACATGAAATCAGCCATACTTAATGTACACTGCAGACAACAGCAATGTCTATATGTTCTAATATGAAATAAGCAGTTTTGTTGCTTATAATTTACACCTAGCAGCAAACATTATTTGTATCTAGCAGGGAAGTTCTTCCCTGCAGAGTTAGAAAAATTGATTGTGTCAAAACATGTTTTTTCCTTACATGATTTTTGGATGATAAGAGTTACCTAGATTATTGGGCAAATATTACATTTATATAAAGTAATAGATAACTGTAAATTTATGATTTATATACAATTCTTGTAGCTGTTTTTACAAAAAAATAGGGATCACTTATTTTTGTGAGCCATCACCTTCTGAAATCTTATTTAAGTAAATCTAACAAGGTTGTGTTTAGACAAGTGCAATTATACCGCCCCCAAAAGCAAACTAGTGAGTGCTAAAAAGGTCTATTACGCAGCCCCCATCTCAACCCAAGGCAAAGGCCTAAATGAAGGCTTGATTCTGTTGTGGGCCAATTTACTTATGGCCTTTCCATCCTTCTAATACTGAGGGGTGATGGCTACTGTATATCTCATAGAAGGTACACTTGAAGGCTGGGTTTACTTGTGGCAGTAGTGTGTCGCATTACAAAACAGTGGCAATTTGCGGTAAGTTGTATGTGATATTGCCACGTGGTAATTAACTGTGCAGCACACTAATGCTATGCATAAACTACAGCTTACGTTTTATAGGTATTTAAAGAGGAGTTCCCATTTCAGACATCTATTGCATATTAATAGGATATGCATTTAATGTCTGATAGGTGTGCTTTGCTCAATGGTACTTGGAAATCACATAGAACACAATGGAGAATACCGCACAAGCGCGACCTACTCACTGTTCGGCCACAAGACTTTTGGGGGCTCATTCTCAGTAAAGTTTTGGATCGCACCCCTAGTTCCCAACATCCTAATGATATGCCATAAATGCCTGAGATGGGAACATCCCTACCACATAAAATTATACCCAATTAGGTGTGAGTGTGATATGGCAACAGGCTGCCAGGAATATGTTCAGAGGAACATGATGACACTGGAAACACAAAGGAAGGGTGAGTTGGGACAGTGAGATTCAATAATGCGTGAAGCGAATGGCTGCCAAATTCCGCTGCCATTTTCAACTTTATTCATATCAGAGTGAAGTCATTTATCAGCTATTTTATGTGTACAGTCCACTTTCATCACCATGCAGCACAGGTCATATAAGTGACTGGGGACATCACACTACAGCATTAGGTGGCATTGAAGTAAATTATGTGACACAATGCAAGTTATAAATAAGACACAAGCTTTTAATAGCCAGCGACATGTGCAATCAGGATATCTGAGATAGTTGACAGGGACTTGCTGTGACCTACCACTGCTAGGCTACAGTTCCTGGGGGCAGATGACGGTTCGTCTTCGCTGGCTTATAGATGTTATGTCAGCTATGAGGAAAAAGAGTGTCACAGGTGAGTAATGAAGTTTACTGTTAATACAGAGCTTTCACTCCACTATTTGCTGGTTTCTTTTCACAGAACAGTTTACACCATAAGCAAGAAGCTAGAAATACATGCTGCCAGTCTGATATTCTGACACTGACTAGAGATGGGCGAATTTCTCAAAAATTCAATTCGCCGAGTTTGCCGAATTTTCCGACAAAATTCGTTTCGACCTGAATTAATTCGCAACGAATCGCGTTAAAAAACAGCTATTTCCTGTCTGCAGAGAGCCTGTAGGGTGCTGTAGAACATTGTGCCATGCTCAAATATGCATAGGGAGCTTGGTTTGGTCTTCATACAATGTTGTGTTTTAGTATGACACACACATGACAGCCGCCGCTCTTAGAATCGCTTCATTATTCAATTCCCTGGGCACTTACGGGGGCAAAACTGACCAAAAAACTGAAGCGGGAATGCAACCTGATAAAGTCATGGCAGCGCCAGTTGGAAAAAAACAAGCTGAGGGCTAAGATCCTACGATAGCGTCAAAGAACACAATAGTAGGTTCCTGGAGCCTTCACAGGTCGCAGCACAGTAAGGGGACGTCACAGCAGGGGTCAACCTGCGAGGCCACAGCTTCCGGTGTCATCTAGCGGCCTTGTGTTGACCACACACTAGGTCTTACACTTTCTCCCAGATGACATCTGACAACCCCAGCCAAGAGTCGGTGGGTTTGTCAGACACAACCCTTAGTTGGCATGGCCCGGGAGCAGGTGAGGGGCCCTCACCTGTCCTCAACCCACCTCTGTCCCGTTCACTTACCACACCCAGAAAACTACTATGTGCTGTGGCCTTTGCACCACTGTACAGTGAGGACAAACTATTTGAGGACGGTGGACAGCAAAGAGGTGGGGAAGACATCTGCTGCTTCTTGCAGAAGCGGGCAAGCAGTGATGAGAAGAGTGGCATGGGGGTTTATGTGGTCAGGCTCTGTACAGCGACACCGTTGAGGAGGACGACAATGACAGGCAAACACTAATCGATGTAGCCGATCGCACTTGGGAGCCGGGTGAAGCAAGCAAGAATGGGACAAGGTATTCTGGTGCCCTAGTTAAACAAGGCATAAAGTGCCCCACAAATGGAAAATTCAGCCCACTCCATGCCTCCTTGTGCCCCTTTTCTGCCTGGGATGAAGTGGCGCCCTAGGCGGTCGTCTACCCTCGACTACCCATTGTCTCGGCCCTGGAAGCATTCAGTTTTCTCTACATTAAGTTTTAGGAGACGGGAGAGGAAGAGGGAGGATTTGGACGATAGACAATCTGGAATCTTGGACAGTAGAGAGTTAATGTCTGGGCCGGAGATGTAAAGTTGGGTGTCATCAGCATACAGGTGGTATTGAAAGCCATGTGATGCATAGCTACCCAACCAAGACTGTAGAAGGGTTCGTATTTCATTGGGAGAAGAAGCGTCAGCTT